>APFE030950743.1:0-11674 GCA_000404065.3 Pinus taeda | reverse complement strand
GATGATGATGATGATGATGGTTAACGTTTGCTGATACCAAACTTGGTCTATCAGACCTAAAGAAACAAATTATTTATTTTGATTTAAGATTTTATTCCTATGCTCAAAAAGCTTGGAGAGAAGCCTCTCGAGCTCACTATAATTTTAACATTGTAAGAGGCTAGGAAGGTTAGTATTGTAACGAAGATTGTGAAACTGAGATCTAATGTGGTTGTATGCGGGGCACTCTAAGAGGAAGTGGTTTTCATCCTTGATGTCTCTATTCTCACATATATGGTAGATCCTTTCCATCCATGGTGTTTTAGGAACTGCCCAACGACCTGTTTCACTACGGGGCTCATGAGAATTCATTCTAATCTTTGCTATATTAATTTTCTTCTTTAAGCTAGTTAAAATAGAGATATACTTTTGACATTTTAGGGTGGGGTTGATGACCTTCTTATAATAACTTAATTTTCTTTTAGCCACTAAATCTTTCTCACACCACATTTTTTCTTTGAACTTAGAAGTAACAATATCTTTAATGTTATTAATGTTTTGCAATGTATCATTCTTGTTGATCTCCCAATAGTTTAACCAGGCCCTTGTGTCTTTATGCCACCCCCTAGTGAGCCTTAGGTGGTTTTGGCTGGAATTTGAAGCTAGCTTAGAAAGTCTATCATCATCTATGTTATTGAGTTTGTGCTTGTACAGCAGAAACCTAATCATAGCTAGGCTCTCAATAGGGGAAAGACCTGCTTTTATAAGGAAAATAGGATAGGGTGTATTACTTTTAATTTTCAGGTTATAAGTTATAAAACGCTTCTGGATTTGCTCAATCTTTCTCCATGATTCTCTAGAGATGCTACAACCCCAAACCTCACAGCTTAAGATAACAGGAGTGACTAAAGTTTCAAAGAGGAACTTCTTTTTATCCCACATTACGAGGTTTGCTGTTTTACAATTATTTTCAAGACCAAAATAAGCTTTCCACCCCCCATTAATCCTTTTCTCAATGCTCTGGTTCCAGTTGAGCTTGTGCTGAATATCAATTCCTAGGTACTTGTAAGAATAAATTTCCTCCAAGTTATGACATACATAAAATTAGCGTAAGTGTCCTTCTTGGATTTGATAATCATAACTTTTGTTTTGTCAATGTTAATAGTCATACCCATGGTAAAGCAAAATTTCTTAAGAAGCCTGAGTTGCTTATCAAGATTAGATGGGAAACTTGTGAAAAGAACAATATCGTCAGCATAGAGAAGAAGGATGACGACTATCCCATCTAAGATCATGCCATCACATCCTGCTTCTTCTAAATAGCCTTCCAGCTTATCGATGTAAATGCCAAATAGGGTAGGGGAGAGGGGGAAACCTTGTTTAACTCCGACGTTATGCTTAATATCTTTCGACCACCCCTCATTGCTCTTTAGCTTGGCAATTACATTCTCGTATAACCTTATAGCGGTAGCTCTCAACTCGAGAGGAACCTTTAGCTCTTCTAATCCATTCCAAAGGTTGTGTCTAGGAACCATAATTAAAGCCTTTCTAAAGTCCATAAAGCAACAAAATAAATTGGATTTATCATTACGAAATTCCTTTGTAATGATCCTAAGCATAATGAGGTGGTTTGTTGTTGAGTGATGCCTTCTGAAACTTGCTTGGCCTTTAGCCCCGCTTACCTTCACTTGCAAGCCATATGCTTAACTTCGTTTCCAAAATACTACCATATTTCTTGGCTAAGAGAGGGTTGATCGTAATTGTCTGATAATTAGAGGGGTTATTTGTATCCCCACTTTTAAAAATAGGGATAATGAGGCTCTCAGTCCAAGGTTTAGGGAACCCTTGCTTGACTGCTTGATTGAAAAGCTTGTGGATGTGGGGGATGAGGACAGGAGCTCCAACTTTTAATATTTCTGCCTGGTAACCTTCAATGTCCTTAGATTTCCCATTAGCCAGGTGATTAACCCCAAACTTAATGTCTTCTAAAGAGAAATCTTCTTTCGTTGTGAGTGGGGTTTCCAAATTAATAAATGACATTTGGAGATTCATAAAGCTTTTTAAGATAGGAATTTCGATCATGAAGAGCAATTTTATTATTATCTTTAGTCTTCCTAGTCAGAATCTGCCTCCAAATTTCTTAGGAGCTACTTTAGAGAGGTGTAAGAGATACTCCTATTTTTGATGAATGTAATGCCTCTTTTTCCTTTTAGTTAGGGTTTTGTATATTTTTGTCTTGTCCATTTTAAGAGATTCATCAACAACTTCCTTAATTGCTCTCCTTGCACTTTTACAATCTTTGTCATACCATGGATTGGTTTTGCTATTTATTTTATTATTTGAAACTTCAATTCAGAACTTATTAATAGAATATGAGAGGGTTGTAGTAAAATTATGATAGAGGTCTTCTATGTTGTCTATACTAGATAAAGGAAGCAAATTAGTTTTTTATTCATTTAAAAAGAGATCATTTTTATTTCTATCAAATATTACGTTCTTTTAGCTGTAAGTATTATTTTCTGTGGGAAATCTATGCATGACAAAATTGAGAGTTATAAATAAAGGCCTATGATTAGAGTCAGGTTCGTGGTCGCTTAAGATGTCAAAATTTATTATTTCATTGTATAATGGGATATCGGAAATAACGTAGTCTACCACGCTGCTACCAAGTTCATGGATGCAGGTCATCTTGCTGGAATTGGGCCACTTCTTTAGACTGTTGCAAATTATGAGATCCTAAGCACTACAGAGCTTCACTAGCTCCGACCCAAACAAATTTTCCCCAAGGTCTTTAGAGCTCCTTTTGTACATACTAGCCAGAGTAGGGTCTTCGTCTAACCAAAGAGGATTATGGTTGGAATGATTGCTTAGAATAATAGCTTGGTTGTTTGAAGTTTGAGCATTAAAGTCACCTATTAAAAGGATATTACTGTCATTCCTTAGGCTAGAAATATCATTCTCTAAACCATTATAAGGGTTAGTTTTATCTAGATTCTTCTTCTTATAGAAGTTAGAATTGATGGGGGAAATAACATATTGCTATGTAGGACTTTTTATTATTAATGTCATTGATCTCTACCCAACTATATTGGTTGTGAGGGTTGTTTTTATAAATCCTAGCATGGGGGGAGATGTTCTTTTTAATCTAACAAGCTATTCCCCCAATGCCTCTACGGGAGGATCGCTTGTTCCAGGTAGACCATAGTGTAAAGTCATCTATGTTAGGGACCTTAGATTCTTCGTGCTCCCAAGTTTCAACAAGAAAAATAATATCAACATCATTTGAAACCCAACTTAGCTTGGGGCCTTTGTTCCATGGGAAGCCCCGACAGTTCCAAGAAAGGATCCGGAGCATGTTTAATTGCTATTGATTACTATCTTTTTGGTTTCTATCTCTAATAAAGGCTTTTCTATTTCTGATTATTGCACATTTTCCTTCCTTTCTAGCTTCTTTTACCTTTTGAACCTCCGTTCTTTATTCTGCTTCATCTTCTGGAATGAGATCTTCATTTATGAATATTCCTGTTCCTTTTAGACTTGAGGTTTTACTAAGTATGTCGTACTTATGATCAGTGGAGCTCACCTTTGTGCAGATTAGTCTTCCTTTATTCTCGATTAATTTCCCCAACCTTGTTGTTTCTGTGAGAAACACTATTTCAATTTGTAATCTATTACGTAATTTTTTCTAGGCTAAGGCTAAGGTATCCTCATCTACTTCCTCTTTTAAACCGAAGATTATAAGGTTCAAGGCCCTTTTGTTATGTTCGTGGTCTAATTCAAAAATTTCTTCATTTCATCTTTAATTGGCTTGATATCTAACTTATCTACCACATTATTTAGGGTGAGGCGGCTATTAACTTTTTCTTCTAGTTCTTTAATAATGTCTTTCATTTTAAGAATCTCTAAAGTATCAGCATCTCCTTGCTATGATGGTTGGTTAGTATCTTGGTTTTGTTTTTCTATAACCTGCAATCTAGTCCCCATTGCCTCCATTTTATTCTCCAGTAGTTCTATTTTATTTTCTATTTGTTTCTGGATCATGTCTTCAAGAGATGCAAATTTATTTTCCAGTATGGCTTCTAACTCTTTCTGTAGCTTGGCTTCTCTTTCTTCTCTACGTTTCTGTAAAGACTCTATATACTCATAAAGGCCTTGTAGAGTAACTGTGCTAGGTCTACCCTTGGTAATCTTTGGTAACTGTGGTAAAATATTCATACTTGAAATTATATGAGAAAATATGTATTAGAAAAAGAAAAAGATAAGGAATGTGTGCACCTGATATCAGCAAACCTGATTGCAGATCGCTCGTGCTCACCGCAGCCTGCAAAACAGAGATGCGGGCCTCAAAACCGGGTTTAAATATCGAAGAATATATGCGAGCCTCTGTCTTATATGCGAGCCTTTGCCTTGGTCATATAGCAAGCCTCAGAACTGATCACCGAGGAAGTGTATATATAAAGTATGTGTTTAACTCTTTCACCGAGCCTCAGAACTCTTTCACCGAAGAATATATGCGAAGAATTCGAGGAAGTGTATGTATAAAGTATGTGTTTAACTCTTTCACCGAGCCTCAGAGCTCTTTCACCGAAGAATATATGCGAAGAATGCGAGGAAGTGTATATATAAATTACATGTTTAACTCTTTCACCGAGCCTCAAAACTCTTTCACCGAGGAATATATGCGAAGAATGCGAGGAAGTGTATATATAAAGTACATGTTTAACTCTTTCACCAAGCCTCAGAACTCTTTCACCGACGAATATATGCAAAGAATGAGAGGACGTGCATATATAAAGTACCTGTTTAACTCTTTTACCGAGCCTAAGAACTCTTTGACCAAAGAATATATGCAAAGAATGCGAGGAAGTGTATATATAAAGTACATGTTTAACTCTTTCACTGAGCCTCAAAACTCTTTCACTGAAGAATATATGCCAAGAATGCGAGGAAGTGTATATATAAAGTACGTGTTTTAACTCTTTCACTGAGCCTCAAAACTCTTTCACCGAAAAATATATGTGAAAAATGTGAGGAAGTGTATATATAAAGTACTTGTTTAACTCTTTCTTGCGTGAAAAATATTGATATTTAAATTTTGAATGTGTATATATATAGACTTTATTTATTTATATCTATATATTATATATATATAATATATATATATTCCGAAATAATATAGATATTACATATATTAAAATTATATATATTAAATTTTATTATTTAAAAAACATATTTTATATCTTTGTCGGGTCCATCAAAGAGAGGAGAGAGTAGGCCATTCCGGCCGGATACCTCGTACGTTGGATCATAAACCATATATTAAGATATCCTTTTGTATTCGAAACTACCTGAAACCTATTTAATGTTTAAGGAGTAAGGAGGGGATTATAATATTCGTTTATGCTTTTGGTTTTGTTTTTAATGTGAAATCTGGGTTTATTTTTGGAGTGGGGAGAGAATAATTAAGTTTTTTTATTTAAAACATTATTTATTATTTTAATTCCTTTAATAATTATTTAATATTCCGATAATTTAATTTATTATAATTTATTAATTTATGGTTAATATTTTGTTTAATTAATTCTAATTAATTATATTTAATTTAATTTATATTTTTTTAAAAAATTTTTAATCTTTATAATTAACACTAATAATTTCATTTTTAAATTTTTTTGTTTTTAATTAAAAAATAACAATTATAATTTATAATATATAGTTTTAATAGTTTTACTTTATAACTAAAAAAAATAATTAACTATAAATTTTGTCATAACAATAATTCTAATATAGGATGATCGAGGATATTTTGATATGAAGATTGAGGCGAGCGATTTGAATCATACGAGCATGCGAGCGAGTCAAATGAAAAGGAAACATAAAGCAACACCCAAGAGAGACCTAGCTCTAAAGAGGGCCATTTTGGCGACAATAACTTCCTACATCCTCAATTATGCTTCCTGCAACCTCCATTTCTCTCTCTTCCTCTGCTCTACTCTCTGTATACTTGGCTTCTCTTTGCTTCTGCTGCTAAAGTTGGCTTCATGACAATAGGGTATACTTTCATCTTTGTAGCTTTATTCTCCCTCGGGATTGTCGGCAATCTTCCTCTTTCCCTTCTCCTGCATAGGATTGCTTCCTTCTGATGTTGTTTCTTCCATAATACTTGTCGTATATGGAGTAGCTTGTGAAGTCCCTGCTAAACTGACCAACTCACAGAGTTTTGAGGCATTTTAGCAATTCCTCCATCAATCCTCCTCGCCAATGAAATGTCCTGCTGATCCACTGAATGTAAATTCTGGCACAATGGTCTCTACAAATACCATGAGGATCATACAGATTAAAGTCTCGAGTATCGAATGCAAACTTCTTTCTATCCTTTCCCATGGTATCTACGACTTTCAAGTTCTTTGTCTCGTATAATCCAATTTGCTAAGGAAGAGTGGGCCATGGTGCTTTCTTCTTCTTGTGCAAAGCTACTAACAACCTTGTGGTGAGATGATATGACACTTCTTGCATGACATGATTGTCGGTGTCTTGCCTTGGTAAAACATGTGAAGGCTTTTCTCCACTAAACACTCTAAAGAAGGTGCCACCTCGTGAGCCATACCAATCTGCGATCTCTGCTATTGCCTCCATTGCTCCTCGTGACATCCAAGGTGGATATTATTCAAAGACGAGCTTGTAAAGTGGGATAATGAAGTGGTCAGTTAGATGTTCCATTACCCCTCGATGATTGTAATATGAAATCAACCTACAGTAAATATGCATGGTAGCTTCTCGTGGTTTCCATGTCCAGTTCATGCCAGGGAACTTCTATTGTGCACAGATTGCATCCAATAAATATGTAGACATATAAAACCTTATTTTCCCACCATCAAGAGGACTCTGGGCCTATGCTACATGGGCTTTCAGCTGTCGAGCCAACATATATGACTAGTTAAAAAAAAATCTCCTCATTCACAACCTAGTTCAATAAGATTTCCCACCCTTCAAGAAAGGCCTTGGTGCTCTATTGAACATGGATATTGCAAGCTAAGAAAACCAAGCGTCGGTAGTCCTTTTTGAGATACTTTTTCTTATATAAATTAGCACGTGTTTGTCAAAATTTTGGTGGCTCTTTCACCCAGCCTTTGACAATGTCTCGTGAATTCACATAGCTATTGGTGGCACAGAAAAATGAGTCCATGAGCTTCACTGGCTCAGGAAAGTGATACATGCATTGATAATCTTGTGATCGAAATGTAGCAATCTTCTCTCCACTAACACTTCTCAATGTGATGGCTTTCTCATCAATGTGAGATAGAATCCAACTGATGACATCTACACCTCGGAAGGTTGGATATCTACATGAAACCTTGTGTAGTCCTGACTATTGGATATGAGATACACTTGTCACTCCTCTAGATCTACCTCAAGGCTCTTTGCTGAAAGAACTTCATTAAATTATAGCCATGTTAGTGTTGACCCCTTTTTTGTAAACAACTAAGTGTGTGCATACACTTGCAAGTCTACTGATGTTTTCTCAAGTAATTCCCTAGTACTACTTTTAGTGGTCTCTTTTGAGGTAGTTCTCTTTGCTGCCATGGTAACAATGATTGCTATAAAGAAGTTCTTCACAAGTGTGGTACCAGTGGGACAAAAAGGACACACATGGCAAGAAAACATTAGCTTCAACAAATCTACCTTCAA
Organism: Pinus taeda; assembly: GCA_000404065.3. NCBI lineage: Eukaryota > Viridiplantae > Streptophyta > Pinopsida > Pinales > Pinaceae > Pinus > Pinus taeda. The sequence goes on along the minus strand of APFE030950743.1, from coordinate 4,006 downwards.
AGAGTGATTAAGCAACAAACCGAGCAACTCGAGAGAGGGATTGCACAATTTTTATCAACAAGGGAGACTCACTGACTATGGGAACTCCCTATTGCGCAGTCCCAACAACCAAGGATGAAGCTTGAGGCTTGAGACTGCGCAATGTGCAGTCCCAACCTAGGAAGAGACTCGGAGAGACTGCACATTGTGTAGTCTCAGTGGCCAAGGCGATAGGTTGAACCTCGGAACTATGAAATGTGTTTTTGGGTCAGCCTGTATTGTGCACTACGCAATTCTAGAGGCCAAGCTTATGGCTTGAGCCTTAGGATTGCACAATGCCAAGTGGGACAAGGTAAGATCTTGCTAAAGAAAGTGTAGATGTGCCTGGTGGAAGTCTGAAAATCGAGCAGAACTCAATGATAGTGTGAGCTTGAGTGAAAAGCATGATAAGTATGAGTAAATCAATGTATATCAAGTGCAAAAACTGATCAAACATAAGGAAAATAAAGCATGTGAGTAGAGTCGTCACAACGATGACCATTGGTGCAAAAATAGGAAAACCAATGCGACATTGGTGAAAGACAAGAAAAAACTTAAAACAACACTTCTACAAGTTAAAATAAGTTGAAACGTAAGAAACTATGAAGAGAAATGAGTAAAACAACACTCATGCAAGGGAAACGACAAAAAACTTTGAAAAAGCAGCAAAAGACGACAAAAGAAAAACTCACCCGGAAAAGCAATGATGACTATGTTGAAGGTTCCTTGATCTCCTCGGGAATGCTAGAGCTCCATGATTGAATGTGAAAATGAGCTCTCGAGGCATCGATTAAATAGATTTGAGTGAATTAGGGTTTATGACACGCATGCCTAAAATCAAGGAAAAAACAACAATTGGCGGAAGTTTCTAAAAATAATGAAAGTGCGTCCTTTGAGATACTGATAATAGATCCCTATTTTTTAGGGATGCTTTTTCTATTTATCTTTTTTGTTGTTTCATCTTTTTGGGGAAATTTTCCATGCACAGTGCTGAGAAAGACCGCGCAATTCTGGGAAGTGGGCAACTTTCCAGCTAAGTTCAATGCGCAGATTCTAAGCTCAATGAGGGATTGTGTAATTTATGGGCTCAGTGTTGGGCTTCCTCCCATGATTGCATAGTTTCTGAGCTCAAAGTTGACTTCGAGTTTGAACTGCACAATTCCCATCATGAGGGTTGCTTGCCCTCAAGGATTGCGTAGTTTCCGGAGGCAAGTTGAGAACAGTTGTGTGATGAAGTCGAAAGATCATCTTGTGAGTTAGAAAGATCAACTAAGTGTGGAAACAAGCAAACAAAAACACAAATGGAAAGGGTAAGTTTCAATCATAAGATGAATAAATAAATCAGTGCGAGATAAGCTCTTGCAGATAAGAAGGAAAGCTCCAAAATCAAAGCATAGGCAAAATTTTGGAGGATGGTTGTAGCCACTACAATAGGTACCAAAAAAATTTAACCCAAGATAATGGTAATGGATGAGGTTATAATTTTTGGCAGCCACATTTTTTGGTACACCATTGCTTACATCATGCAACTGGACATACCCTCATCAATAACGTAATGATGTATGGTAATATTGTGTATGGTGAGTAGAATCTAGAAAGTGACTACTAATGGAAGCTTTGATTCAAGCTTGTTTAGGTCAGCGTGAGCTAACAAGAATCAGAAGGATTAATGGTTCCTAGCACAGAGAGCAAGGCCTTTCATTGCGTTGGGCAGGGTTGAAGCACTTCGAAGGCTAACATAGAAACTAGTGAGTGGGCCAAGTAGTCAATGATGTTGTAACTATGTGTTGGCTTAGCATTATGGGATGCACGTCTTAGCATTCGTTTAGTCAACGTTGAAATTGCATTGATGATTAAACAAAAGATTGTTAAAGAGACGGAGGAAGTAGATGGCAATACCTCTATTGACTATAGATTGGGTTCTAGAGGAAGGTCATAGTCTCAATAATAAGATTGCATTAAGATATTTACCAAATTCATATAAATATCTTGATTGACAATTAGCAAAAATATTTATATAAACTTTTGTTCTATTCCTATAAAATTTATTTCTTCTTTTAGATATTTAAAACTTCATAAAATTATTTTTAAAAATTACAACTAATTTTATGAATAATTTTCAATTAAAATATTTATTTTTCCTAATATAAAATAATAAAATAATAATACTTTTAATCCAATATCCATTTTTAAGGTCATAGCGAACCCAACACCAAATTGGTGTATGAGACCCCCTTGTTTATGGGACAAGGGATCCACCTCTGCTAAGTCTACGAAGGCATACTCTACCCCCCTTTGGTTTTGAACCTATGACCTTTTAGGAGGAAACACATGCTCTTAACCATTAGGCCCATTCAAATTGTTATAACCATCATGAAAAAAATCAAACTAATTCAAATAAACGTAATAAAAACATATTAATATTAATATAAATATTTTATAACTATTTTTTTTAAGAAATCAAACGATTCAATTAAACACCCATAAAATATATGAAAACGAAATTAAGCGAAGCTGAAATAAATTAATCCATTGAATTATAAAAATATTCAATTAAACCACATAACACACATAACACCGAGAGAGATATAGAAAACAAAGTAAGCTGACGTCAATTATTTTTATAAAAAAGCAAAACAATATTAAATTAAACCCACACAACGCAAGATATAGAAAACGAAGAAGCTGACATCGATTAATTTTACCTGAAAACGAAACAAGCTTACCTAAATTAATAGTGTTCGAATCAAAACGACGTCATGGAGACGTCATATTCCAGGGCCGCGTCACCCATGACAACGCAGCGTTGGTAACGCAATCATTATTAAATTTATGGCTTATTTAACAATGAGATTTTTTTGGGCCGCGTCACCCATGACAAGGCAGCGTTGGTAAAACGCAATCATTATTAAATTTATGGCTTATTTAACAATGAGAGTTTTTTGGATTTTTATGGTTGGAATTGGGAAAAAATTATTTTGGTCAAATCTTATTTAAATTGACTATTTGTATATATAAATTTAGCATTTTTTAAAATAATTTAATTAAAAAATTTACAATTTAAAAATTTTGTGATTCCAAAAAAATCATTGAATAAATTAAAACCGAAAATAAATTAAGAGAACTTGAAAAACCTAAAACCATAACAATTTTGTGATCTAACAAATAATATGAAAATTTTAAAAAAATTAAATAAAAAATAAACTAAAAACTTTGAAAAAGCCAAACAAATAAAATAAAACTTAAATTCATACAATACATAGTCTATAATGATAACACATAATAACACTATTTAAAAAACAAAACAAAAAAGCAAATTTCTCACACACACCTTCAATCACACTATTAAATAAAAACTTGATCAATTACCACTAAACCCAATATGATATATTTATTTTATTTCATTAACTACTTAATTGAAGCTTACTCTAGTAACTATGTCATGCAAACTCAAACTACCTACCTTGACTTTTCTATGAGACTTTTTCAAAAGATATTACATGCATGCTGACTTGACTTACTGTCATGCTGGACTAATTATCTGTATTTAACAACGAGATTACCGAATGCAATGAATCATATGATGATGGCCAATGACGCCGGATGATTTATGAATCATGGCCTCAGGAATTGAAGATGATGCCTTAGGAATTCACTGCAGAGCTATAAATAATTTGGTTTTGTTCATGGTTGCCACTGGAATTTGGTTCTATTGATGCTTCAATATTGCCTAATCTGTCGATCGACTGACCTGCTTCCACTCCGTTAATTATTTGTTCTACCAAACAAATGATTAACGGAGTGGAAGCAGATCAGTTAGTTAGTCGACTGATTCGCTTTCACTCCAGCCTGCAAGTGATGTGAATTGAACTATGGTTTCATAGGTTACAACATCGAGGTCAGAATTGAAGACCTACGGTGAGAACCACTTGGTTGCACGACCAACTATAATTGTAAGTATATTTCAAGTGTTTATATAATTTTTTTT
>APFE030950739.1:0-30527 GCA_000404065.3 Pinus taeda | reverse complement strand
GAAGGTTTCCCTCTTTAAAACAATAGGATCACTTCCTCTAGCAGAAGACTTACAGCTTCTTGCCAGTTTTGGAAGAGTTCGGGGAACTGCACTAAGCGTTCCAGTGTTGGTGGCTATCCTTAAACCACCGCCCTTTTTTACCAACATTTCATAGAGCACATTCAGCCTAGTGCTGCCATGCATTATTGCACATTTTGTATTACAACTCTTTTCTTGGACTCATACATAAACCTTCGGATTAAGGGGGGGAATGTTGGACACCTAATCCTCAATGGGTTAGTGTGGAAGCCGAATGGACAAAGGGAGTCCAAGAGACCTTGGGATGTGAATCCAAACGGTCACAACAATGTACTATAAATGTATATTTCCTGTTAATGAAAATTGTATTCTCATGATTTATCATTCATATTGTTCTTGCTCCCATGTGTGTTTAACAATTTTTCCTCCAATAGTTGTAGCACCCTGTCAACATGTTCAACATGATCCTTCCAAGACTTGTTGTAGATTAGTATATCATCAAAAAATAATAACACAAATTTTCTAAGGAATGGTTTGAAAATTGAATTCATCAACCCTTGAAATGTTGAAGGTGCATTGGTAAGGCCAAAAGGCATGACCAAAAATTCATAATGACCCTCACGAGTTCTAAATGCTGTTTTTGGAATGTCTTCAGTCTTCATTCTAATTTGATGATATCCTGAACGAAGATCCAACTTGGTGAAGTAAATTGATCCATGCAATTCATCCAGTAATTCATCAATGACAGGAATGGGAAACTTATCTTTAATAGTGAGCTTGTTGAGCTCCCTATAATGCGGACATATGCGCCATGATCCATCCTTCTTGTGCACCAATACTACTAGAGCAAAGAAAGAACTTTGACTCGGTTCAGTTATACCAGCATCTAGCATTTCTGCAACCATACACTCAATTTCACTCTTTTGGGCATAGGGATATGTGTACGGCCTGATGTTTGGAGGAATACTTCCTGGAATCAGATGAATAGCATGATCATAATCACGTATAGGTGGGAGACCTTTGGGAGTCTCAAATACCTTGGAATGATTGTCCGGGACTTTTTTGAGATCTAGAGAAATAGATGATTCCGATGTGGAAACATCTAGCAAACATAATTGTGCAATTACACCTCTTTGTTCCTTTTTTAGAAGCTTTGTCATACCATTAGAGCTGATTATCTTTCCTGGTTTCCTTGCAATACCCCTTAATTCAACTTCCTTTCCTTCCGTAGAAAATTTGATGTAAAGTTCTTGAAAATTAAAAGCTATTGTACCCAAGGATTGTAGCCATTAGGCTCCTAGTACAACATCAGCACCTCCCATTGGAATGGAAAGCATTGCACTAGTCAATACATATTCTCCCATGGATAGCTTGATATTATGGAACTTTCTAAAGCAATTTATTATTCCTCCATTTGCAACCATCACTTGACACTCTGGTGCTAGATATAAAAAGAAATTCAATTCTTTTGCTACCTTACAATGAATAAAATTGTGGGTACTTCCTGAATCAATCAACACTATTACCTTTTTCTTCTTGATTCGTCCTTCTATCTTGATGGTTTGAGGAGTGGTAATTCCCGCCAATGCATTACAAGATATGGTCGGATTCATTTGTTCTTCATCTAGGCTTTGTTCCTGGAGTATATCCTCTTCTTTTGACATTTCTTGCTTCTTTTCTTCTTCCTCTTCACAATCTATGTAGAATAATTTCTTCTCATCACACTTATGACCTTTAATGTATTTGCTATCACAACTGTAACAAATCCCTTTTGCTCTTTTTTCTTCCAATTGTTGTGGTGTCAACTTATAGGTTGTGGAAGACTAGCGGCAACACCACTTCCGTCTTTATAGATGTGAGTGGTATGCACCTAGTTGCCATAATTTTGCTTTCCATTTTTCTTGCTAACCTGAATGCCTTCTCTAATGAATCAGGTTCCCAAAGGCGAAGACCCTATGAACACATCAATCCTATGCTCCTCTGGAATATCTTTTACCCTTATGTTCAATTTTTGGAACTCCTCAATGTGCTCCATTATTGAACCCTTTTGTTTGAGACTTATCAATTGGCTAAAAAAAGTGTTGCTTTTTGTATCCTCATAATGTGCTATCAATTCTTTTGTAGAAATTGCCCAAGTGATAATGTTTATGAGAGCAAAGCCATTGATACCATACAAACTGATTTGGTTCCACATATAAAGTTTTCATACGTACCTTTTGTGTGTTTTGCACATTATTGAGATCGAAAAATTGCTCCATCTGTAATATCCATGTTGCGATCCTTGCCATCAAACTTCCTCTATCGATTTTGAAATATGGTGGGTCTTCGATCCAACATTACAATCTATGGAATAATGATTAACATTTCTTTTGTTCTCATCATGAGTTTCCTTTACTACCCTTTCACCTTTAGTGACCCTCTTGGCTAGCAACTTATTCATATTTATCTTCAATTCTTCCATGTCTGTTTTCAAATCTATCTTCAAATCATCCATCTTAGCTTCCACATCATTCATCTTATCTTCCACGTCATTCATCTTAGCTTCTACAGCTTTTTGTGCAAGTGACACTTGTTGCACTTGGTCTCGTAATTTTGATATATCATGTTGCATTTCCTTCTTTTCTTCATGAGTCATGCTAGAGCTTTCAGGTCGCCTACTAGGTGTTTCCATTTTCTTTCTTTGGGGCATCAATTACTGATAATAATGCTTCCCTATACCCTTTGAATTCCTTCAAAATAAATTTTCAAACCAAGCTTAAGCAAACATTTAAAAAATATAGACACCTTTTTTCACTTTGTAGGAGCTCGATATTGCCTCTGATGTATCTCTGTAATTTCAAATCATCCAGTTTTGAACTTGCGACCTGAAGTAGCTCTCTGTGTCCTCTTTCCAATGCTTCCAGTCTAACCCCAATTGGATTCTCCAATGAAGAGTTATGCCAAATCTCCCACAGTGACCTGATTATAGACTAATTCAGTAGAGTGAACTTGTACGATGTTCCACGAGTCACTGTTTCGACCTCTAGCTCTGAAAACTATACAAAAGAAACTACAGTCCGTCCTCTTTTTGTACCTTTTTATGAAATTTAAATCCAGTGCTCAGAGAGAAAGTTATGATGATTTTCCGCAGGTCACCTGTTTGGAATGTAATTCAGGAGTCTGCAAAAAGACCAACTTCCTCAGAACATATATCCGTAATTATAGCGTAAAATGCTTTGAAATTCGGATCCAAGATTTAGCGCGATGTCCTCTCAAATGGGTTTTTTTTTCAACTTCTGAAACATCACCGGAAACAAAGTTATAGAGAAAATTCCACGATGACCTGTTTGGAGCAGCGAAACCCTAGAATCCAAAGCTCTGATACCAAATGTTATGAAACCAGCTCAAGAAAAGATAGATCAACGCCTTATAATTCAACCTCTTCGAGGGGGAAACCTCATTACATTCATAATAACAATTTTGGATGATACAAATGAAAAGACTCCTTTCTATTATATATGAGTCTAGGGTCCTAACATAATCAGAGCCTACATAACAATAATAATGTAAGGGCGCAATAATAACAATAGTGGGCTTCTATGGGGCGCAATAGTAATAATATGGGCACAACAATATTAATAAGGGGTACAACTACAATAGTAATGGGGTAATCACTAGTATTATGGGGACCCGACATTCCACCACACCATTGTTTCCACCTCTTCTTCCATTGTAGAGTTTCACACATTTGTTGACTGATAGCATTATCCATGACATCCTTTAGTGGGAATTCTCAAGCTTTTATAACAGCAACATAAATTATTTTTGAGCACTAGAACACATAATCCAAAGAAATGTGAAAAACCCTACGACTGAATCTCGTGAGACAATCTCCTACATCCCAAATTGTGTGCAATTTTTTTTTTTTATAGATGTAGCCACAAATCATTATTTCTACTTGCATCATAGAATATGAGCCCACCACTAAGGCTACCTTTAACCTTGTAGTGACCTACAAATTCAACCCCACACTACTAATTTTTATGTTTCTTGTATTATACTCAAGTATGATTTTGAAAGTAACAACACCTGTCATTCAATTTTTTGGAGTGTATGACTATCTTTTGCGCTATAATTTCTTTATCTAATTTTTTATGGGTTTCCATAAGTCATATTTTTCCTTACTAGGTTGTGAACCTTAGGAACTAGCAAGATTTGGTTGTGCCAAGGACTTTCCTAACTTCTTTCTTTGTGTAGTTGATTTCTCATTCATAGACACTTATGTAAGGTTCTTAAAATGATATCTATTTCATTTTTCTCCCCTCGCATTACAATAGACAAAGTGTGGACTGATTTCTAGGACTGCAGACAACTAAATGAACACTATGACTAAGGTTTTAATAAATTGATAGTCAATCGCCAAGCTAATTTCTCCACAAGATTCTTTCCACCACTCACACTATTCTGGTTACTTGGGCTACCCTTACTGTGTCTATGATGAATATACACAATAAATATAACCACAACTCTAACTAATCCACACAAATATCCATGCTCAACTCCAACCCTAATAGTCACTAGGCTTTGACACCGGTTGTTAGGATCATGAAACCAACATAATTGCTTGGAATGTCAATGGACGTTGTAGAAATGGCAAGAAATTTGTTACTACTGATGAATTCAAACTGAAAAATGATACACAAAATTCTTCTAAAATTTGTGGAATATAAAATCATAAGATAGAAACACATGCAATGACATGCAACCATTAAAACACAAGGAACAAAATGATTTACAGGGGAACCCAACTGGGAAAATTCCCTCCACTATTTTGCATTAAATCAGAAGAGAAAGAGAAACTATTACAATGTCTTGCTTCAACTCTGAAGTACACCATGCACTGTTAAATTGTTCTCCTGCTTTCTTACCTACTATGGCCAACACTTAGCCAATTCAAGCCTCATCCAACCTCCTATTTCCTTGTGCAATCCTAGAGGAATTAAGCTCCTAAAGAATAAGGAAATTCATTATTTCCTTGCACAATTGCTAGAGGAATTGACCACCTGCTCAATGCAAAGACATTGTACACTCAATTATATACAATTATAAAAAAAATGTGCCTTTTCCATCCACTCATGAGGAAATTTGAATCCCATGCACGACTGGGTCTATTTTTAGTTGATTGACTAGTCAACTGAGAGACCAGTGAGTTAGCAATTGTCTTAACTACTTAACTGACCTTCATCTTACTCAACTAATTTCTTGAGCTCGGTTAATTGAGTTCAACTGAAAATAACTGGACCAGATTACTAAATTTTAGCTATCATGACATGCACAACTCTACTCTAAGTCTACAAAATTGAATTTACTAATCTAACTAGTAGACAAGGCCATGTCACAGTAGCTAACTGTAATCCAAATCATCTTGCTGCTAGAGTGACAAGGGCATGTCACTCTAGCTAATTGTAATCCAAGTCATCCTACAAAGCTTGTTAGCTCACCAACGGGAGGACTTAGGGCCTATGCTACATGGGATCTCAACTGTCGAGCCAACAGATTTGACTAGTTGAACGACTTGCACTTGTTCACAACTTGGTTCAATAAGACTGCCCACCCTTTAGGAAAGGTCTTCATGCTCTACTAACCATAGATCCTACAAGCTAAGATAACCAAGAGCTAGTAGGACTTCCTGAGAGACTTTATCTTATATGAATGGGTGGGTGTCTGTTGAAACTTCGATGGCTATTTCACCTAGCCTTTGCCACTGTCTCGTGTATTCACTGAGTTGTTGGTGGCATAGAAAAATGAGTCCATGAGCTTCATTAGATTCGGAAAGTGATACATGCACTAATAATCTTCTGCCCGAAAGGTAGCAAGCCTCTGTTTGCTATCATTTCTCAATGTCATAGTCTTCTCATCAATGTGTGAAACAATCCAACTGATGACATCTGCACATGGAAGGTTGGATATCTACATGCAACCTTATGTAGTCCTAACTGCCAGATATTGAGATAAACCTGTCGGTCCTCTAGATATACCTCAAGGATCTTCATTGAAAAAGCTTCATTAACTTGCTTCCATGTTAGTGCTGACCCATTTTCTACAAAGTTGTGTGTCCACGTATATTGGAAAGTATACTAATGTTTTCTCAATTGCTTCCCTAATACTACTTTTAGTGGTCTCTTTTGAGGAAGGTTTCTCTGGTTCCATGGTAAAAATCACTGCTGGAGAAAAGTGCTTCACAAGTGTGGTACCGTTAGACAAAAAGGACACTCATGGAAAGTAAACATTAACTTTAAAAATCTACCTTCAAAGCGTGATCAAGTAGCAAACTGGGAAACTAATGAGAGGGATTACGTAGTTTTCATCAACATCTGAGGGTGATTGGCTATGGGAACTACGCATTTCACAATCCCAATAGTCAAGGATGCAGCTTGAGGCTTGAGGCCACACAATGCACAGTTCAACCTAGGTAGAGACAGGATAGACTGCACATTGTGCAGTATCAGTGGCCAAGGTGAGAGGATGAGCCCTAGAACTGTGCAATGCACAGTTGGGCCAACCTGTACTATGCATTGCATAGTTCCAGAGGCCAAGCTCTCGACTTGAGCATTAGGATTGTGCAGTGCCCAGCTGGGCAAGGAAAAATCTGGCTAAGGAAAGTGCATATCTACCCGATGGAAGTGTGAAAAATGAGCAAAAGTAAGTGATGATGTGAACTTGGGTGCAGATATAACTAAGTATGAATGAATCAATTTAGGTCAAGTGCAAAAATTGAACAAACAAAATGAAAATCAAGTATGTGAAGAGAGTCGTCGCAATGGTGACCATCAGTGCAAAAACGAGAAAAAGTATGCGACACTTGTGAAAGGAAAACAAAAACTTACAAAAACACTTCTACAAGTTAAAATAAGTTGAAAATCCAACAACCATGAATATATATAAGAAAAACAACACTCACACAAGCGAAACAACAAAAAGCAACAAAAAAGTGGCAAAAGACGATAAAAGCGAAACTCACTCAAAAAGGTGACAATGACCACACCGAAGGTTCCTTGATCTCTTGAGGAATGCTAGAGATATAAGATCAAATATGAAAATGAGCTCTAGATACGTTGATTAACCAGATTTGAACAAATTAGGGTTTATGACACGCATGCCTAAAATCAAGGAAAAAGGGACACTTGCGTAAGTTTCTAAAAATACCGAGTGTGCCTCCTTCGGGATACTAATAATGGATCGCTATTTTTTATGGATGATTTTTTTTCCTTTTTAGCTTTTTTCTTTTTTCTTTTTCAGGGAACTTGTCATGCACACTAGCAGGAAATATTGCGTAATTCTGGGGAACTAGGCAACTTTCTGACTCCGTGCACTGCACAGTTTCTAAGTTCAGTGAGGGATTGCATAGTTTCTTAGATCAGTGTTGGGCTGCCTTCTATGACTGTGTGGTTTCTGAGCTCAAGGCTGACTGCAAGTCTGAACTACACAATTCCAATCATCAAGGTTGCTTGCCCTCAAGGATTGCATAGTTTCTGGAGGCAAGCCTAGAACTGTTGTGAGACCAAGTCGGGAGATCAACTTGTGACTAAAAAAGATGATTTAAGTGTGGAAACAAGCAATCACAAGCACAAATGAAAAATATAAGTCTCAATCGAAGCATGAATATCTGAATCATTGCAAGATAAGCTCATGTGGATAGGAAGGAAGGCTCCAAAATCAAATAATAGGAAAATTTTTGGAGGGTGATTGTAGCCACTACAACACCACCTTATCTTAAAAAATAGCTTCTTTACATGGATTAGTGTAAAAAGCCATTGGATGGACAAGTAGTTTGTGGTATTTGATCAAATTTCTCACAATAACCATGAGGTCTCCACTTAATGAACCTAAAACATAACATGTGCATTTTTTGTATATTAAAGAATAACTCTAATTTCATCAAATATTAATAACTACTTCCAAAAATCCTTTTATTGAACCCTCCCTCTAAATTCACCTTTCCAATTAAAAAATCCTTATTTTTACTGAGTGTCCCCTATCTTTATAATTAAATGTATATTTTTATTACCTCCAATACCTATAAACCCCTAGATACCCCATATCCCACCCCAATATATTTAATATATCGATTCTATTTTTGATAATTAGAAAATCCCTTTATGTATGAATGTGATGAGATATTGCTAAACAATGAAAATCCCATAAGGCAATAATAGGGAAGTTCGATGGTATTTTTTCACAAATTATGGGATGAGTTTATTTTGGGTCCTCATGTCAATTATTTTGATATTGGAGAATTCCAAGATCTACCCAAGATTGAGCAGGGCCAAGCATAACCCATTGAGAGGGTGACCCAATACTAGGCATATGCTTAACCCCCAGACTCCCCATGGAGTTCTCATAATTGAAATAGGATTCATGCCAGTAGTGCTGTGATATTGTCCCTAATATGTAGTTTACTTCAACATACTATATTTAAGGTACCATCCCATTGGGAGCCATCCTAAGATGATGTTTGATCACGAGGTGTAGGGCCTTTAGGCCACACCATTGATTTTAGAATGGGAATGACGTACACACATTTTGGTTCCATTCCAATTGATCCTCATAAATGTTATCATTATGTACATACTTGTTATTGGCAAACAAAGTTCCCCTTGTATGAAAATTTCTTGGATGTGCTTTCAAGAATATAGTTTTTTTATATTTTATTGTTTATGTATATAATTTTACAATTGTCAATAAATATTTGGTAAACATGATTGTAAAGTACTTGTAAAAGTCTTCTAATTTTTGACATGCAAAACTCCTATAAGATGATACTCCTACATCTAGGTGGAAGAGTAGATATTCTACCACAGTTTATGTCGAAATTGTGGTAATGTGCTCCATTGGGGCAATTGAAATATAGGTATTTAGATGATTTTATGGTTTTTCTTGGAAAGTTGAACTCAAGTTATAAGGTAGAGATATGTATTAATGGTAACTATATATAACTTATAATAATTACGTGTATCATTTGATTAGACCATAATTAAGAGTAATTCCAATATAATCTTGGGGATGAGATTTGTTATCCTTTTCCTATGAGATATGGCTATGAACCACGTAATTCTTACATCAATATGCATGCATACTTTGGAATTGGAAAGGAGGTTTCAAATTGAATGGTGGGGATGTGTTCAATCATTGGTATCCATTTTAATCCTCATCGTCCAATATTAAAATTGCACAAGATTTAAAACCAAAACCACAAAAAAATGCAATACCCTCAACAATGTTGGAGTGTAAGCAGTGGGAAATTGAGGAGCGAGAATTTCACTGCATAAATCCTGGTCTTCCTTTAGTATTTCTAGGGAATATTTTAGAATTAATGTCCCATCTGTTTCCCTTTAAGAAGGTGCCAAATTTGATGGGAAATACGAGGGTCTATTTATCAAATATTTGGCCAATTACTCATGGCCTTGATGACTTGATCGATATCCTCAACACTATATCTATCAATCTAGTCAATGACTCACGACTTAAGGAATTCACCATTTCTTGATGGAAGGGAGGGGCCCATGGAATGCAATTAACAATTCTGGTGAGAGAGATGGCATTGATTGAAAATTGCAAAGCAAGTTATTGCTCCAAAATTTAGTTCCAAAGAGTGCAAATTTGATGCTCGTTATAAAATGTTATTCCCATTGTTGGTTGGTTTTCGCTAATGTTATTGCTAATACCTATTGGCATTCATCAACCAAGAATTAGACAATTGTGCTAATTATATTGAATCTCAATTTGAGTGGGACATGAGTGGGAATGACCAAATTACCTCTTGAATGTTTGATTTTGTTGACGGGGAAAAAGTGTCCCGCCAATAGTTAGGGTGTCTCCCCAGTGCGAAATCCTAATTACACCTCACATTTTTTGGGATAGGAGCCCCATCTGGTATGTGGGCCAAACTTCCACCATGTCAGTTTTGCTTCTAATTGTCAGATGTGGAGATGTTAGAGTGAGGACAAGAAAGAAATGTTCGAAAAGTGGGAACGAGGTCATCCCACAATTGACAACTTGTAGAACATGATACAAGAATGTAACAACAAAACAATAAGAAGAAACATGCCTAAAGATGGGTTAATGAGCTAAAATCATCTCAGACATACATGAACAAGAAAGTGCCAGAAGTTAATTGCAAATCATTTCACAATAATTTACTAACATAATGTGAAATAAGAAAGCAAGGATTCAATGTAAACATGCAAACCATAAGCCACTAGTTAGTTCATTAACATATCACCCACATGAAAACACATACAATCACATTGGGAATACAAAATAGAACCATAAAGATGCACGAGAATCAATGTCGAAAGAGAAGAACTTCTCATTATCCATACAGAAAATTCAAGTACATTCAAAAAGTCCATCAAAGCCCAATAGTGGAACATGGATTGCTAATACCATCTTCCCAAGAAAAAGCCTAGCCTCACCATAAATCACCCTACATGTTGTCAAAAGTTGAGTGCCTCTAGCTCCTCAAGCATAAAACAACTATCTAAAGCTAGCCCTATTTCAACTACCAAAGTCCTTTACAAATGAGGCATGAGGGTATCTTTATAAAAATGAGGTGATAGTTCACCTACCATGACCTTTCACCTACCCTCATGACTCTTGAACTTCCTCGTGACTCTATAATGTCTAATGACCTTTTATATGATCAAATCAATATTTGCATGACTGTTGACATTTCTTATTTTTACAATTACGAATAGAAATATTTACAACATGATAAATGTGAAGTTATGATGAAAATAGAGATTATCAAAGGAAACCCTAGGATATTTATTGCTATTTCTTTTGCAAAGTGACAGAGACTTGCATGGGTTGCCAAATAAGGATTTCATACTTTTCTCTTCTACTTGTTCTTGCCCTAATTGTTGAGACAAATTTCATTTCCATATGCATTCCAAATTTATGTTGGCATGATGAGTTTGTGTATGGATAACTGTGAATCTATGAAAAACAACTATGACACACCTATTAATACACTCTGAATGACCCATGTCAAGGCCTAGACTATCATTTAGGTCATGGAACCTTCTATAGGGAAAATAAACTTTATATAAGCCTTCTTAGACTCTCAACCAAGACCTATTCATTGTCGTGGGTCACACCTTCCAATATTAGAAATCCCTCTTGTTAACCAAAGTTGAGAAGTACCCTTCTTGTTCAACGATCCTTGTAAAAGGTTTACTTCCCACAGTTTCAAATAATCACATACCTTGAATGCTCCTCTTGGAAAGAAAAATGAATTATATAATATATGCATAAAAGTTCAAGTAATTTTGGTTGTGATGGAACCCATGGTTGCAGATCTTGCATGGCATTTATAATTGTGCAAAAGTTGCTCAGAATTTGGATAGCCAAGTGGCTTCGTCACAATCCAAATATCACAAAATAGGAACTTGTTCTCAGTGATAAGTGCATAGTCATGTTGGTACGATCCTTTCATTGTTACTTAGGAAATATTTAACCCATTTCCATCCACTATCTAGGGGATCATACCCTCCAATACTAGGAAGTGTTTTCATTACATAAAGATAAGAACCACCTTTTCTACCACAAGAACACTCTTGGTACAATAGACCAATGGTCAAATACAAATAGGAGTAATGCTAGAACCTGTGTATTGTGGCTAAGGCCTATCTCAAAACTAAAGGATACAATGACTAGTAAAAAACCTTAACAATATAATATGGTGTCCCATGCTTTGCTATATCAACTGTGACATGACCTTTTCTATTAGACAACTTTGTATATATTGCAAAAATACAGTCAATAGGAGTTTGGATCTCTACATAATATACTGGCTCCATTAAATGTGGGTTTTCCATTAGAAAATATGAATAAGAAACTCATCTAGCAATAGGTATCATCTGACCACCATCATAGTGTAAGGGCCCCAAAGCTATTGTTGCATCCAGAATTTTGAACTTCACATTGCGAGTAAGTTTATCACAAAGAGGTCCTTCTCGAGCACCCCATTGAAATCCTTGCACAATGGAATATAATTGAAGTGTCAACACCTTCTATTAGAACCCAAAATCCACTAGGTTCTTTTATTATAGGAATTTGATATTGGGCTTGGTAGACCCACAATTTAGTTACTTCCTTGATTGCCATGTCCTCCTCATCATCAAGAGAATACCTTTCTCGAAGTACCCGTGCAATTTGTCATATTTGGATTATGTCATAATAGAATCTACCAAATGAATCAAAAACACTGAAATCAAATTTTGGATCTAATTTAGTTACATTCACCATAAGAGGGCCTTCAAGGGAACAATCATTTCATAGCTTGGAAAAGCGATGTGTCTTGGGGACCTGGGACTTGTGTATATATACTATATCTTCTTAGCTGCATCATCTTTGGCAAAGGGAATGTGTTGCACCAACATGTACGTGAAGCTAGTTGTAGACCCAAAGATAGAGCTGCCAGATAAACTCAACAAGGACCTCACATTAAGTTTATATGCAACATTGATAAGTGTCACTCCTAACTCTGCTAAGGTAGTCTCAACACTCTTCCTATGTTCACCAATAACATAGAGTTTCACATTAATCTTGGAAAATGATAGCAAAGTAAAAGACCACACTGCTCACGCACTTGCAAAGCAAACATTCCTAATTGCTAGGACCTCCCAAGCTGAAGTTATTAATTTCTTCTAAGGTATGCTTCAATTTGTGAGAAGCATCTGTTGGCGGCAATTTTAGATTTTCTATTAGCATGTTCGACAAAAGCACATGTTGAAATCACATTTTATGACAATCAAAAAAATAAAAAAATTGAGATTTTAATGTCAGAGAAGCTTGGGGATGCAACTTGTGATTTTGGAAAGTGAGAGCTTTTCTAGCCATTGATTGAAAGTCTAGGTAGGTAGGCCAAAGGCCATAATCACAATTTTTGGAGTAAGCTTCTGGACCAAGAAAGATCTTAAGAAAAGTAGACCAAAAAGAAACTGCGAACTATAACAACCATAGCAAAAAAAGTAGCCACCCCGCTGGAAAACATGAAGGAACAATACCAAACAGAAACCTTACTTGATGGGAACATCCCAAAACATATGCTAGATAAACTTAAAACAAAGCTATCCAAGGACATGCATAGCCTCCATCGCTCACAATAAAGCCAAACCACAAAATACTCTAGCTCACTGGAATCTTCTGCTACTAAGCACTATGATCAACTCCCATTGGCCTACTAATAAAATTGGGGTATATTCATTGTGGAATTCTTAGACACCATCAACGTCTTCAATTCTCCTTAATAAATAGATTTACCCGAACTTGTTTGCTCACAACATCTCTTCCAGTTCGTTTTATCGCCATCATCCCAACTTGCAGTTGCTCATGTGCTTGATATAAACATATCAACATATATTAGCTACATTAGAATATGTGGTTATACTGCAATAAAAGATATTGTGAAACAAATATATTTATTTCTATTAATATTTAATCATCATTTAATTTATCTCAATGTGCAAGATAATACTGTGAAACTTCCATAACACATGTTTACATGGTACTATTTAATGTCCATTCATATTCGGAAAAATCTTAATATAAGTGGTAGTTCAACTACTACCTTAAACGCTAAATACATCATCTCACAACTATCATCAGATTAAGCAGTTCAGTTGGATTGGACAATAATCCTCGAAGCCTGCAATTAGAAATTAGATTATAATTATATTGCATCGTCTCGCCAATTTCTTGGGCACTGACTGCCATGCCCCGTGATCGATCAATGATGACGATGCAACAAACTTGACCGACCCATATTTTAAGTGGTTTGGTTCATGAAGGCAGTTATACCCAATTCAATAGCACTACTCACCTAATTCATACGTATCATGGCTTTCTGCATTTTCGTGGGTTTTATATCTATATACATACACACATGGATTGAACCACATACTGCAATATATCAATTGCTTATCATATCTCGTTACTGGAGTACTTGAGGGTGAAGTGGGTTGAATACTGACTTGTACTCCGTACTGGTTGTTTGCCATTTTGAATTTGAAGAATGGAGCATATTATCTACAAGTGCAGGAAAAATACTCATGCGCTACTTCTTCTAATGGCAGTCCTACTTTTTGTGTCGATGAGCTGCAATTTTAATGTTGCTGCTGCCACCAGAAAAATGAAGATGGAAGATGTAGGTGTTAATAATGATGATTCTTCTCCTGCTCCTGCAGCTCCTCCATCTGAGGCTGAGCCTGCGGCTGAGCCCGAGCCTCAGCCTCAGCCTGCAACGACGACCGTGACCTTCTTCATGCACGTCGTAGTGGGAGGACCCAATCCCACAGCCAAGCCCCTCTCCATCTCAGGAGGGAGCAGCGCCTTAGTTAATCCCAGTGGATTAATACCTCCCATTACTTCTGTAGGAGGCCTTGTTAATGGCGGTCCTCTCCCACTAACCTTTCCAAGCGGTGCAATTCCCCAGAGTCCTCTGTTCAATGGCCAGTTTCCTGCTACTTCCATTAATCCAAACGGATTTATCTCCCCTACTAATCCTTCTTTTGTCAATGGAGTCGGCCCCATTATTCCCGCAGCTACTAATGCAGGCTTGCTTAATCCCTTACTTCAGAACGGCCCGGTTCTCCCATTAACCTTTCCAAACGGCTTTGTACCATCTTCTTCCGCTAATCCTCTCCTCAATGGAATCGGCATTAATGGGCAGAACCTTCAGTTTAATCAATTCCCAGCCGGTCTTAATTTTCCTTTCACCTCTCAGCAGGGTATCCCCTTAATCAATTCTCCTAATTTACTTAACCCATTGCCAAATTCGCCGTTTCAAGGAGCTGGAACACTGGGTGCAGCCCCACTTCCATTGGATCAACAGGGCGGTCACGGCTTGGGCAGCAGTAGCAGTGAGGTTATAGTGATTGAGGACCCCTTGACGGAAGGGCCGGATAAGTCTTCCGGTTTGATGGGTAAAGGGGTGGGATATTACATGGCGTCTCCTAAGGATCCCAAAACCCTTCTCATGACTTTCACTGCGAAATTCGAACAAGGATCGGAATACGAGGGCAGCACCATCGAGTTGTCTGGCGAAGACAATACTGCTTTGGCTGAGCGGGAGATCACAGTGGTCGGGGGAAGTGGTAAGTTCGAAGGGGCGAAAGGTCACGCGGTGATTGAGACGGTTTCCGACACCGCCGATGAAACGGTGCTCAAGTTCAGCGTCAACCTCACGTATTAGCTGCATATCGCAATTTGGGTCATCATCTCGTGTAGTCGATGTAAATGTGGTTAGCAATTGTGTGTATAAATGTTATGAAGATGTTGGACATGCTCTGCTCTTCTGCGTGTGACACTGTTTATAACCGTTGTTTGATGAGGATGATCATTCACTTTGCACCATGAGAGTGGGGGTCGAAATTCAAAATCATTGTAAAGGGTCGTTATCCATCCATATGAATGAATACCCATCATAATTGTGATTGTGGGGAGTTTAAGTGACTTCTCTTTTTCATTTGTGCTGAGGTTAAGTGACTTTCATTTTTTATTTTACCGGTTTATTAACTATTGAATTTTATTTTGAAAAAATTGTTAAAATATTATGAATGTTAACCTTAAAAATGAATTTAATATCTTTTATAATTTAAATACTAATATTTATAATTTAATAATTAAAATAATTAGATTAATAAGTATGTTTATTTTAGAATAAAATTTTTACAATTTTTAATTTAATTATTAGATGGATAGTAAAGATTTAATCTTTATAAAATATACTAGAATATTTATAATCATATTTATTAATAAAGGTCTAAGAATGATTTCTAAGTTAGTTATATTTTTTAATTAATTTATTTCAAATATAATTAATTAAAAAATTTATATTGGGCATGTGGTATTTAGAAACCCATAGTATTGTAAGAAAA
The DNA here is from genome assembly GCA_000404065.3 of Pinus taeda. Classification (NCBI taxonomy): domain Eukaryota; kingdom Viridiplantae; phylum Streptophyta; class Pinopsida; order Pinales; family Pinaceae; genus Pinus; species Pinus taeda. The sequence continues at coordinate 14,589 of APFE030950739.1, read as the reverse complement.
TCTATTTACAAGTTAAAATTTACATGGTAAAGTAGAGATAAATTTTCATCATTATATATATAGATATATATAATTTTTTTTATAATTAATAATTAAAAATAATATTTTAAAATAAAGTTATAGTTTATTAACATTTATGATTTTCTTTTAATCTTAACAATGCCAAAAGTATAATGGATAATGTGTATCATGAATTAATATTTATCAATATTTACTAGCCATTTAATTTATATAATTATCTTTACTTTTACCAAAATTTAAGTAACACATTTATTTTGTCTCATTATAAAGAATAAATAATTTATACAATGTTTAAAATACAAATTTATCAAATATTCATAAACTTAATCATCTATTAAAAAATATTTATTTAATGAATAGATAAAATATGATTATTCATTAAAATAAAATAATCTAATATGATTATTCATTAAAATAAAATAATCTAATGGTTAGAGATATCGTTATAGTATAACATACAAATGATAATTCTGCCATCGACTGTTTTTATTCTCATTCCACATTGTATAAACTAACAGTTGCCCCCAAAAGGTGAAAAGGTAAGCATATAGGATTGTTAAAATGGAAAAAGTTCATAACAAGAATAAATCACTTGAAAACTAGTCCAAATATGCCACATTGTAGCTGGAAGCTTTGCACATTTCAAAAGAGGAAGGTCACATAGACAAAATACAAGTGAATACAATTCAAATTTAAACAATGGAGGTAACAAATTTCTCTACTAAACATGGCTTCATTTTCTTGTAAACAAAGACTGAGCACTTCTTGGGTTCATTTTCTTGTAAACAAAGACTGAGCACTTCTTGCCAATTCATTGTGAGGCTCCTTCATTTTTTGAGCACTCAACAAAGCAAAAAAAATCTTATAATTGGAATTAAGGATTAGTTTGATAGATTCATGGTGCAATAGCTAAATTGAACAAACATGACTCTTTTAAGATGTACTCACCACAAATATGGCCAGGGCAACTAGTAGGGCCCAAAGCTACTAAGCTATTCACAACTCTTATAATAAGAAGAAATAAAAATATGACCATCTAGTAGAGCCTCTAGATTGTTGACTAAATATGATGTTTATGGAAATCATAATCCATGATTGTTTATGAGAAACTGAGTGCAAGTTTTGCATCATTGCGACAAGATATAAAACATTTGTTGCAAATCATTTCATGTTGAAAAATGCAGGAAGTTGGATCTAGGGTTCTCAACCTAATCTTTAACATGCTCACTTGAAATATTGCGGAGATTATGTGAAGTGATACAAATATTACCAGTGAAGCCTTAGCTATTGGGGTTTAAAATCAAATTTCAAGCAATTGGTTCTTGTAGAGAACATTTGGGCATCCTCGAAGGTTCCATGCGAAGGATGGTGAAACTTTTATGCAAATCTATAAGATCGTTTTTTAGACAATTTTTTCAAAACAAGTGTAGATGCCAAGGGGTAATGATATCCTATAAAGCTAAATAGAACAAAAAGACTACTAGCTTAACATAGTAACACAAAATTCTATCAAAAGTTCATCAAATCAGTTACATCAAGTTCACACTCTAGAGAAGGAATTCTTCATGGAATTTCAAAATAGGCGAGACCTTCTAAAATTGGATTTATGCAGATTGACACATTCTATTTGTTCCTTCTCTTCGTTGGAATTTGGCCATTTAACGGGGACAAATATTGAGGAAGATTTATAATCTTTGCTGGACAATGACGAGGCAAAGAATTCTCATTACTTCACCTATATTTGTCCAATGCTTATACCAAGCAGCTAATGCACATCCCTCCTTTGCGACCTTAGCAGATGATATAATGGTTTAGGCCCTGATAGAGACAAATTAACACATTGACGACGTAAATGTGTAATAGTTTGAGTGGCATAATTTGTTTTTATGAAAAGAAGAGAAAATGAATTATCCTTGCCATGTTTAGGTATGTTATTGCATCCTCAATTGTCATGGGATATTACAATAACACTCGTGAAATATTTAATCAAATATCACCAACACAACGCAGTGATTTCAATGATCAAATTATGACCTTATCTATATCTGGAACAAGTCCATCATTGCAAAAGGAGTTACGTGCTCAACATAATAAAGTAATAAAGAAATTGGGAATTAAATAAATTGATTTGATCCCAACACTATTTACCATAGGAAACAAAGAGGTGATAATAAAAGCAGTAGAAAACCAAAAGTTAAAACCTAGCAATAAAGTAAGATTCTCTGAAAATATTAAAAAATTTCACCAACACAGAGCAGCGATTTCAATGATCTCCTATAAAGAATTTTTGGTATGAACGTGATAATAAAATTAAAGTATGATAAATCAATTATCAACTTAATAGAGTAGCAACTCTATTAGCTTAATTGAGAAACATAAAATTGCCTCAAAGTTTCATCAAATCAGTTATCTTATACAACATTCAAACAAGGGAAAGTATGATTGGGTGGTTGATTCTCAAGTATAACCTAGAGATAGATAGAATTCAAGATATAGGACTTTTAGATGGTTGTTACATGACTTAGAAGGCATTCTTCGTGAAGCATCAATAGTCTATAGTAATGGTTTTGTATGGATATTTTTAGACTTGTTTTCGATGTGATGATTCATCAGATGTATACATGAAATTTTAAAAGAGTTGTGTTGAATTGAGGCTTCTGTGATCCATATCAAGTTTATAAGATTCTTCGGCGTAAATCACATAATATTTCATTTGTCGACGTGTTTTGAACCAACTAGTGTGGTTCATCGTCAAGACAAGTTGAAGAAACAGATCAAGCTATGCATGTTAAATAGACAGAGAAAACCTCCAATGACTATAATTCATGACCAGGGAACGGCTATATTGACTAATAGCTAGATTTGACTGGGGAATAGTGAGATGGACTAGGACCATAGGCCTAAAAATAAGTTAATATAATTTATTAAATAGGAAGTTAGTTATACTATCAATAAATTTAAAGTCAAAGGGATATATATATATATATATATAATATATATATATATATATATATATATATATATATATATATGATTAATGATTATTAGGTTATTAGTTAGTTATAAAATATATATAAATATAAAAGTCAAGAGTGAGAAATATATAAATAAAAATAATTGTTTATCTAATTATCTTAGAGGGTTGAACAATTTATTAAAATTATCCAGATGAATTTACCTAAAGGTTTTAACTCCTTTACAAAATTATTATAAAAATAATAAATTAATATATTATTCAGTCGTAGTTAGTTATAAAAGATATTAAAAATAATATCAGAATAAGTTAAGAGAAGGAAAGAATAAAAATATTTTAAATATCCAGAAATAATTAATCGTATATCTAGTTGTTAAATTAACTTATTATTATATAACTATACAAGTAATAAAATTAACTATCAATTAAAATTATTAGGATACAATATAATAAGAACAAACCAAAAAACGAGGGAGGGAGGAAGGGAAGAAAGCGACTAGGAAGAGAGTGTTGGGACCCAGCAACTACAGATCTTCCAGCCATCCTCTCTATTGAGATTGCTCGGCCTTTTTTCAATCTCAAGGGCTTCCCTAATTTTCCGATGATGGAACTGTGAAACCCTAGAAATAACACTAGCTTCCTCAATACAAACATGATGTTTGGTTTTTTTCCGCATGCTTTGCTAAAGCAGAAGACTTGGTTCTTCTATGCTTAAGGTCAGATGCGTGCTCACTAATCCTTTGATTAATGGAGCGACCACTCTCACCAATGTAGGGGGTCCCACATGAACAAGGGATAATATATACCCCTTTCATATCCTTAGGGTCGACAAGATCCTTCACTAATCTAAGGGACTTACCAATGGTGTTAAAGGGCCTAAAGATTGCGGGGACATTATGCTTCTTAAGATTTCTTGCAATCCTATCAGTGATCCCCTGAACAAACGGAAGATGGACACCTGGAATCTGTTCCTTTGGTTCTCTTTTAGTTAGAGAATTCTTGGCAGCTTTGAGGAAAGCCTTCTGACCCATGAATCTACTATAACCATTCTCAAGAGTTGTTTTGTTATCTCTTTCTTGGTTATGCCTTCCTCTCATATCTCTTAGTTTAAATTAATGAGCCAGTCTAATGATTAATCTTATAGAGAGGCTACTTACATCTTCTATTCCATGTAAAACTATGCTCTAGGCTTCAAAGGAACTAGGAAGTAAACCAATAGGTAAAATTGCAATGAGGTTGAAATTTCCTAAAATAAAATATTGTCCAGCCTGGAGGTAAGACTTTTTCGCACAACCATGTTGAAGTGACAAGGGACTTGCTTGAAACTTTACAAATGTACAAATCTCGGTGCAGAACCTTGAGAGAATATGACTATGAAAAACCATGATTTTGACCATAAACAATGAAATTTTGCATATTATTCCCATCAAAGTCTGTAATTCCTACAATGCCTCAAAGACTTTGTCAAAGTTGTAAAAAAAATCCATTTTGATGTGATCATTCATTAGATGTATAAAGGAAAGTTGAAAAGAGTTATTGCGTTATCTCCTTCATGGTTATGCCTTCCTCTCATATCCCTTAGTTTAAATTCATGAGCCAATCTAATGCTTGATATTCTAGAGAGGTTACTTAGCTCTTCTATTCCATGTAAAATTGTGCTCCAGGCTTCAAAGGAGCTAGGAGACATTACTCAAATATTTTACATTTTTTTTTTCAGAATTGTGGTTTTTTGGATTCCTAAAATCCTTTTGTCTTCTGTAAGCCTTCATTCCCAACATTTTATAGTTATTTATCCTAAATCCTAATAGCTCAGTATTTTTATTTACATACAAAATCTTTTTAGATGTATTTCCTTTTGAAGACTCTTCAACACATACCTTATCTTCCCTAGTCATGTTTGAGTTGTAATTAGGTTATTTTGTGTGGATCATTATTACTCAGAATTCGTTTTCTCATAACTAATTCTATTTTCAGCAACTTTGTCACTTTAATGATCAATCCCATTTTTTTTAGTGTCGTCCAAAACCCCCATTGTGGACAAGTTGTACAACTTGGACATATAATCATTAGACCTGGTAGAACTCATTCACCATTACTTATAATTTCTCTATTCCCTTGTGAAAATGTGTATTTCTCAACTTGATGAAAGATGTGCCTTACAATTAGATTTCATAATTGATTCTATCTATGATGTTAGTTGGAAATTTCTTTATATATTGTCACAAATCAGAACATCAATGTCCAACTTTCCTAAAATAGACCCTCATTACAATTTTAGGAAATAAAACAAGTCCTCATTAAAATTTTAGGAAATAAACCTATAGGTAAATTGTAATGAGGTTGAGCTTTCCTAAAATAAAATACAATCCTCATTAAAATTTTAGGAAATAAGCCTATAAGTAAATTGTAACGAGGTTGAACTTTCCTAAAATAAAATACAATCCAACCTGCAGGTAAGATTTTTTCACATGGCCACGTTGAAGTGACAAGGGACCTATGTGAAACTTTGCAAATGTATAAAGCTCGGTGCAAGACCTTGAGAGAATATGGCTATGAAAAATCGATTTTGACTATAAATAATGCAATTTTGCATATTCTGACATTGTAAATGATTTTTTAGGGCTCCATTCCCATCAAATCCTGTAATTCCTACAGTGCGCCAAAAACTTTGTCGAAGTTGTGAAAACAACTCACTTGAAAATAGATTTTGTAAATTCTTTTTTCCAAGAAAAAACCTTTATATTTATATTTCATGCATGAAATCAAAATTTATATCATCTTAAGTGGCCTTATGCCTCATGAGCAAGTTTTGTAAGCAATATTTATCCTATATGAGTCTACTTATTACAATCATGTTCAAATGCATATTAAGTTAAAGTGGCCTTCATTCATGTCTTCAGTTCTTCAACTGCAAGAACAGAGCAAGACCTTAAACAGGTCCCACAATAAATATTTTTCTCTAATTTCTGGGAAAACCTTGATTCCACCTTGGATCAAAAGAGAAAAAATTAAGATACAAAAGAAAAAGAGTCCTACTTGTATTCTCATCAAGGTTCCTTCCTACATTGTAAGGCTCCATTGCTCGTCTTACTGAAACTTTGTCTATTTCATGGAATTACTAATGTAATATAATAAAAAAGAGTTATTCTAGCTTCATCCAACCATTTGATGTAGTCCTTAATAGCAGTACTATAAGAATAAAATTTGCTCAAATTTTTGTTTGATAACAAGGGTATTGTTGAAGAGAATATCACAAGGACAACCCTACACTCTTCTTGAGGATGCTCAAGGCTTTTATGATGGGATCTTTGTTGAAAGACCATAATCTAGCTTGGAAAATCTATGAAAATGACCCAATCCATGAAGAGAATATTTCTAAGGAAAAGAAAGAAAAGGATTCTCTTGATCCTCTTGAAGATGGTAAAGCCAACACTGACAGGGACATCCTAATTTCAATTTTAGATTAGTCCATGGTTACAAACTACAATTTAAATGCTGTCAAGAATCAATCTGAATGTAAATATGCCTCACATGATGCATCATAAATACGAATGGGTATACGACAAGATTTTGATTCTGATGACCATGATCCCTTGCAAACTGCTGGTACATTTCCAGGCCTAGATTTTTGTCTAGAATCTGGAATAAGTCATAGGAACGCATTGTCTGACAAGGATTCACAACTGTGGAAAACAGGGAGGAATTCAAATTTTGAGAATGATGACTTGTATATTTCACCTATTGATTAAGAATTGGAAAATTATTATGATAAATACATGGCAATACACAGACTAGAATGCACCACTGAATTCGGGAAAATTAATTGTAAAAGCTACACTTTTTTTTTTATCATCCTCCCATTTATGACACTGATGCTCACCATGATAACGAAAAGCGTGGGGCCACTCATGGGATAAAGTTACTTCATGAAATACAAGGTTTTCCCTCCATAGATATATATTTTCTTCTTGGACAATATCGCCTGCCACCTTTGCGAAAGGGAGTGATGTTTATGTTTTGCAGAAAAACAAGTGGATCATTTCACCCACTCATTGGACTCTGCAACTAATCAAATTGATGATATGGTCACATTTACACAAATAAAACTCTTATGATATGCATGAACGTCATCAACAAGATAAATTATTAGGAGCCCGCAGTGCTAAAATAAGTGACTCGAGTTATGACAAGGAAAGTGAATACCTTGGGAGCAACCCAAATGATAGATATAATATTGCCATAAATAGTTTATTTAATAATAAGAGATCCATTTACATTTCTATAATAGAGAGAGTTTTCATTGAAACATATGATTCAAATTCTATGGAAAAATCATGTATCAAAGAGAAGGAAAAAATTAAAATCTCAGAACACATGGAAAACTATCAGAGTATATGAGAGATTGTCTTGAGATATATGGATCTTCACAGTGAAACAAACATCATTGGTTTTAATGAGTATGGGAATGTTTCTTCTTGGTCCTCTCATCAAGTAGTTTACTGGTTCTGAATATTTAAAGGAATCAAGTGACACAAACTATCAAATTCTCAACAAGAATATTGTGGCATTTTTTGGAGAGTTTCTTACATTTAAGGATGGTAACAAATGCGTATATGATATTTGTAGGTAGAGATGAAGAAACTAAATTGTCTTATGGTTTGGAGAAAAATGGAAATGAGACTTTGTTGTGGAAATATTGGGATGAGTCTACTAAAAAAATTTAGGAGGCAGATTAAAGGAAAATAGGTGAGGGATCTTGTTCCAAATGATCATTGGAGGGAGGGAAAGAAACTGTATTTGTTGTGGATTTACCTTACACCATCATCATGCACTGAAACCCCGCTTAATTCTTCATAAATCTCTAGACATTATTTATTTTCATTAAGGCTGTTTTATTCATCATCTTCATTAAGATCTTTTTTAGAAAATTCATCATCCTAGGCATCCCCGTCATTTCCTCCTAGAGCATAGTCATCAACTTTCTTTGGACAATGTGAGAATATATTCACCTGCGTGGACCACTCTGAAACATCATCATCTTCCAAATTTCTTAATTTTTGGGCATCTTTAGATGAGATAACTGAGCTTGGTGATGCAATTGATGCTTCAACATCAGTATCCTTCATGGAATTAGACATTAATATATGAGGAAGGGGTTTTTTAGGAAATGTAACATTCAAATCCACTGCATTAATTATCTACAAAGACATCAAACATAATGAATTTTGTTTGAAAAGGTATGATGCAAGTACTATTTTCCAAGATATGGTATCAAATCGAACTTCATAGAAAATCATGGATGTCCCGAGCATTAAAAATTATACTTACCTCTAGGGGAGGATTTATTTCCATAGATTCCTTTATGGACTTGATGGTTTCATCAGATTCATTTGAGAGAAAGCCATAATTTCCAATTGCAAAAGCATTAGGTAAAACCAAAAAGTCAAGTGTATTTACACATCTAGGGGATAGAAGTCTATTTGGAGAGGGTGTATAACCATTCAGATGGCATAGGATTCGAAGGTTTGAAACATGTTTAAGGGTATTTGCTTCAACCCGATGCAAAAGGGACCTCGCTTGGTGATAGAGCAATGACTCACCTATCCCAGGTGTCTATACACAATCAAGAAGGTAGTGATGTGTAGTATTAGGTGTAGGGGTTTTTGGATCATCATCCTTATCAAGAGAAAGGCCAGAAATAGGGGAATCATTTGTGAGGTCTAGAAAGGGCCAACTTCTATTTACACTTATCCTTGTGGAACTTCCTTTTCCTAAACAAACAAGAAAAAAATAATTATTGAGAAAAATTGAAGCACTCAAGAAAAAAATTCACCCAAACTCAACCATAAAATCGAAGGACACTTCTCAAAGAACCTACGTGATATACTTTCGAAACTGAATGCCTAACCCTAAACTAAATTATTTGATGCTAATTACTGTGGAAAATTGTGACAAATTACCTGGTTTTATGACGATGTTAACAAAACTAAATGTTGAAGCTCTTGACGGTTGTCTTTCAAAAGGAGGAACCTTGATTGCTTGGATTTATTGGTGAAGAAAAGATGCATACCATAAGACTTCAAAAATATCCATAAATTTTCTTATGTATTACAAAATAGACGCCATTCAATTTCCACTACCTTCGAGTGAAGGTACTATGATGCAAAAATATGGAAATAAAACTAAAATTTAAATCATGCATGAGTCGGGACAAAGTTTAAATCACCATGTTATGCCAAGTTGTTATAGACATATTTGGGCACCTCAACCCCAATCACATATGTCCATAAACCAAGGGCTCTTTAACCCCTAAAAGTGTTGCTTCATACCCTAAATGATCATGGTCATCTGATTACATCATTTCCCATAAGTTCCACCTGAAAAACCACTCAAAATTGGCCAAAACTGGACCATACTGACTGCTGCATGGTCAAGGTGCGATGCATACTGGTGCTATACTATCTAGGTGTGATGCATACTTAAGAGTCCTTCTATAGGGTACGATGAGCAAGAATGGACAAATGGCTAAGACAATTTGCTAAGTGCATGCTCATGGAATCTTCTAGAAACTTCTCCTATGACACTCGCCTCTCTGAATTCGCCCAGTGATGAGTAAGAGATCAATGAAATCTCCAAGTGGAACCAAGAACTATCAATGGAATGACACTAATAAAAAACCTAGAGCTGACTCACACCCTTGCAAGACATCTATAAATGGATCCCTCATCTGAGAGATCTAAGAGGCTGAAATTTTGTAATTTGTAAGGAAGTGTTGTTGGTTTCTCTTTGAAGGAACATTGTATTGTTGAGTGATCTTGCTTTTCATGAGGTGAAGAGGGCTTTGATGCTGGGAGGATGATGTTGGATCAGACAGCTGGGTTGTAATCCTCTCTTCTATTTCTACTATTAATAAAGTTCTTTGAGTTTTCCTCCATACAATTGTGTATTTGTGAATCTTGTTATTTGTGAATGCAATTGTATGTTCAATATATTTCTAATTCTGTATTGTTTATGATATTATAGATCAAGATGCTTTGATGGTGTTTTGTTACTTTGGCTCTACAGATATTCTCTAAGCGGGACAAGTAGGAGAGGAGTTGCAAGCTCTATCAATGGAGAGATAAATCAAGAAAGGAGTCAAGCGGAAGATCCAGGTTGGTACCCTTTACTTCTCTCTTATCTATCATACATAAAGGAAATCACAAATTGCTTTGATTGTTTGTTTCTAAGATAGCTACCCATCTTAGTGGGACTAGTAGATCGAAAAGACACTAGTTTTCCCAGAAACAAAATGGCGACTCCGCTGGGGAGCGATTAGTTAGTTAGTTTGTTTGTTTGTTAGTGTTGTTTGCTTTATAAACTACAAACGGAGCGTGAAGTTAGCCAGATAGCCTTCGAGCTTCTCTTGCTATGCAATTGCAAAGTAGATGAATGTTTCTTTAGTCAATCTCTGGGTCGGTTTAGGAACTGAACATCTGACTTACAAGCATCCTAAACGCCCTTGTGGTAGCTCAACAACCTCTTAAGATCATACCCCTGTACTTTGTTTTTACTGTTCATCATAGCTCAGCTTAAAACACTGAACTTAGTTGCAAATTTTGAGAAAAAACCCAACTTAGTTTCGCTCCCCGACCCATCGCATTGTCTGTAACTGGAAACCAGTATGCATCGCACCTCCTGTGTGTAGCAGGTGAGATGCATCCCTGTTTTTGTTAAGGACGGGTGCGATGACTGAGTAATACTATTTCTCTCTTTGAAATTTGGGTTTTTTCTCCTTGTTTTCACCTCTATTCAGTTGTTTTGCTACTTATGATCAGTATCTCATTGCTGAAGCCTCCTTCCTTTACATTGTTCAGCCTCCCTTGATTAGGATTTGTAAATGTTTTTATGGATTTGTCCATCATTTACAGTCCTTCTTTGTCAAAAGTAGCTTAATCGAATTGTCGTTTTTGATGCAAAAGTGTCATAACTGTCATTTTGAGTCAAAAAGAAGAGTGTCGTAAAGTCTTCCTCCTCTAGATAGTCGATTGTACTTTTGTCATTGTATTTGGTTTGAATTGTTAGTATTTGAAGTGTCGAAAACATTTTTCTATTCAAAATCGAAAAGTGTCATTTTAGTCTTCCTTTCATTTTGAAAAGAAATTGTCAAAATGTTGCTTTGAAGAAAATAGTTCAGATCTATAATTAGTTTTCCTTTTTGGCATTCTCACATTAAGGAAATGAAAAATAAATACCTGCATGTGCATTTGCATTTAGACTGTATGCGGAAAATAATTTAGGAAAAGTGCATTTAGTGTATGCTCTTTGCTCTCTGTTGAAAGAATCATAATCTTCTTTCCTTAGTAGCTAGGATTTTCATTGCTAAAAGAAAATAAATGGCCGTTTATCATTTTAGATTGCATATTTAGGAATTTTACATCTACATCACGTGGTGAACCTTGAAAGACAAACTTCTAAACAAGATCAACTCTAAAATAAATCTCAATGAACTTAACAACACTTTGGAACCTAATGCAACACATCTAGAAGTCTAGGCTAGAGATGTATTCCGGTGTCGTAAAACTTGGTAACTATCGTTTTCATTGAAGGTTGGGTGATTCCTCCTCTTTGATATGGCAAGTGCTAGTACAGACTTGTGCTCCCTATAGTATCGAATATATGTTGGGAGACCACAATAGGCTGATATCCTTTATCCATAGGAAGTCGTGTCTGTCGCCCTATCAATCACAATGCACTGAACACATCATTCAGGAAGATTGACTACCGTACATAAGTCCTTGGTACTTTCTCTTTAATTTAATACCAAGGTGTATATTGCAGTTTTGCAATTGATTTGGTAATCCCTCTGTCTAGATTTCCAGAGTAGTCACTTTCATTCCTTTTTGACTCCTTAAAAGAAAAGGTCCATCTAAGCACTTGTCACTTCAGGCTCATTAAAAATCGAAGGCAACTAGAGTCATCTTTAGCTTTTTCTTGACTCTTAAAAATTGAAAAAGCAAAGTTGTGTCAAAGCATCATTAAAATTTATTTAATTCGAAATAACACCCCTATTCCTTTGTTGATCTTAGGTTGAGGTGATGGAGTCCACCATTCAAGGAATACTTTTTGGAGGGAATCCTAGTCCTTTCTCTTCTTGGGGAGATATCGGTGCTCTGTATATGGCCACATTGTCCCTTCCGGGGATCATAATTGGCTTGCCTATATGGCTATTCTCAACCTCTATCGTTCAAAATATCGTGATTCCTCAACAATCGACTCAGCAAAAAGATGATACTGAAGTTGTCCCTTCACCTTCTACTTTGTTTGTTTCTCCCTCCCCTTCTTCCTCTTCACTTGGTGAAACTAGTGATACTAAAAACCAAGAGGCTAAGAAGAAGAAGAAAGGGAAGGAGAAGAAGAAGAAGAAGAAGTCAGTTAAGCAAGGAGGCAACAATGAATCATCTAGTGATAATCCACACATTAAATCTCCTAGATATCCTTGTCTAATATGCAAAGGAAACCATTTTCATTGAGATTGTCCTTTCATTTTGCGAATCTTGAGAGAATGGTCTCCCCATTTGCACCATTCGGTGTCATCGACCCCTGGCGATCAGGTTGACAACACACCATCAACTAGTGAATGAAATTCCTGGATAGGAAAGAAAGGTTAAAACTCCATGTCTATTATGTGAAGGAGACCATCACCTTCCTCATTGTCCTTTTCTAGATGAGGCCAAGAGAATATTGCATAATCGTCCTGCTTCACTGCAGTGACTTCCACCTGGATACAAGAAACTCTTACAAAGTCCCTCGCTAGTTGAAAATCCGACTGACGTAACTCAATAATCGATCGAAACGCCTATCGTTGAGAGTGAACCTTTTGAGTCCATACCAAACAAAAGTCAATAGGTCGAGATGGCAGTCGACCTAGTCTTGCCTTCAGAAGGTACGCCTTCACATGATACTATTTCCAAAGAGAATGAAAACATTGTCGTTCAAATTCTTTTTGTTAATACAGAGTTTGATGAACTTGGGGGCAATCCACTTGTTCCTTTACAATAGGAGGAAAGTCCCCCAGTTCAAGGGGTTCATCCAACCGTTTATCCGGTACCCACTCCGAGGAGTCTAGTCGTTTCCTTCAATTGGAATCAACTAGCAAGACCTCGCTTCCGTCTAATGTACCATTCCGGATCATAGTACAAGTTTACAAAATGGTCGTGTCTGGCACTATCATAGATGAAGGGGCTTCAATGAGTATCCTTTCCTCAACTGCTTGGAAAGCGCTTGGTTCACCATCGCTTCTGCCTAAGACACAAAATTTGTCAGGCTTTAACAAAGGAACCAGTCGACCGTTAGGGATCCTTCTGAAGTTATCGATAACTTTGAAAAGGAAAACCGTTCATTTAAATGTGATGGTAGTCCAAGGACCATTAGATTAGAATCTACTTCTTGGACATGACCATATATATATGTTACACTGAAATTTGTCACCATGACTATCTGCAGTTAATATGGCTCCATCAATAGTCATATTATCCTCCTTGTCAAGCCTTATACCTCTGCTCTCCATGTCAAACTTCAAAAAAGAGAGAAAGTCATTAAAAATCATGTTTATCTCTGGGTACGTAGGTTCTCTCTACCTTGCCTGCGTGTGCGCATCCCAAGCTCATTGTACCTGCGTACTTGTACGCTCTGTAAGTCAAGGGATGGGTGCGTACTCCTGTAAAGGTCAAAAGGCGCGATTTTCATCTTAAAAAAGTTACTTGTGGTCACTTCTAGAGCTTTCTAGAAGAGTGTTTGACGTGTATTGAGCGCCTCCATATGGTTCATGCATCCCTATGATAGAGGAACTTATCCCATCAAGAGAGGAGCTACCCCATCCAAAAGAGGGAGTATCCCATTGATGTTGGAACTGAATAACTTCCTCTAGAACACTATAAATACAGGCATTGGGCCAAGGGAAGGGAGGTTGAAAGCTGAACATTCCAAAGGGTAGATGCTGCTGGAATTAGGACTTCCATTGTAAGCTTGTGAGGAGAGATTACCATCCTTTCTTGTTTCATTTTGAAGTGGGTGAGCTTGTCAAAGTAGAGGAAAACTCTTGCTGGACCCTGGGAGGAACTTGCACAACACCAAGGCTCAGGTTGTAATGGTTTCTTTTTTTGTTTCCTTAATACAAATAAGTCCATTCTTCTCAATGATTTGTTGTTAATGAATTGTTTCATATACTCCTTGGTCTATATGTTGAATATGCTTTGTTTTATGGAATATTCAGGTGTTATGTAATCGTTTGATTGTTAGTGTATGCAGGTTTCAAAGTGAAGGAGGAGCTCATCTGGATCGACGAGGCTGGGTTGCTGCAACAAGCGTTGGACTTGAGGTAGGATCGAAAAACACTTGGTTTCTCATAGGATAATGTATGTTTAGAGAAGGATTGCTCTTAATTATCTTGTTTGTCACTAGAGAGTCCTTAGACTCCTAGGGAGGTTAGTTTTGTCAGCAAAAATAACTCTTTCCGCATGACAAATTGGCGACCATACTGGGGAATCCATTGATGTGCTTGATTTTTCCTTTGAGTATTACTTTGATCTGAAAAGAGTCTTGTTTCTTTTGTT
>APFE030950738.1:37723-63539 GCA_000404065.3 Pinus taeda | reverse complement strand
CCAACATCCCTTCCGATTAAGGGGGGGAATGTTGACACCTAATCCGAAACGGATGGGTGAACTGGACAGTCATCCAGAAGATGAACTGATCCGTTTTATTTATGTATATAAATGTATGCTACCTAATGAATAAATCAAGTCAGTTTTCTCTCGCTCATTTATTCTGGAGTTACCCTGGCCTGACATGAAATAAGCATATATATGCAACTTTAGTTAAGGAAACTAGCATATAACTTATAATTTAATTATTCTTTAGATGCTAATGTCAGAACCATATAAACATTAACCAGAGAAGTAATGCAGACAATCACACACAAGAACACAAGATATAAGGTGCAAACCTAATGTGGGTGAAAACCACCTGCTGCAATTTTTCTCTATCTTCTTTCAATTAGAAACTTTCTTTTACAATGATTATGTATTGGTGCAGTCTTATACTAGTACGCAGGTTGCAACTTGCAGAAGGCTACAACCTTCTCTCATTCTCCAGCTTCTCCTGGAAGGGAGCTACAACCCCCTTAGCTCTTGTACTAGCTGAGGTACTAGTATGTAGGTGTTGACCTACAGAAGGCTACAACCTTCTCTTTTCTTCCAGGGACCACGTTTCATAAATTTTCAGACTGGATCCATGAATATCATCAATCAAACATCAAGTGTATCTGCATCAATCAACCTCCTTTGTACAAACCAATATAGAATTAACCAAACACTTCTAAGATTGTTGTAACCAGAAAATAGTAATAGTAACCAGACACCAATTCTGAACCCAAAACTCTGTAGCAATAAACAGAAGTAGCTAAATCATATTTCATGAGACATATGCTACTTCAAAATGAGAAACCTGCATACGTACGCATCTGTCTCAAAACCAACCAGCGTATACCCTGTCTTCTTTTGCTGAACCTGCGTGTATACGCGCCTTTGATGTGCCGAACCTGCGTATTGATCTATAAAAGATAATTTACCGCTATTCACTTAATCAGAATTCAATTATACCTAGATTATTAGATTTATAGATCTAATCATGCGCCAATTATGATAGATCAAAAATCACACAATGATACTATTATTCAAACCTTAAAATCTTGATCCATCAATAGAACTTATCCATCTTTTAGCGCTCTGGTTCCTCCTTGGTTCAGGTCTAGCAATGCAACATAAACCAATCACCAGTTTTCCAGATCTTGCTCCTCTTAAGATATTCAACACTCTAGTCGATTCCCTTGCCAAATGATCGCATTCCCTTTTCATAGTCTTAGGCCTTACTCAAAACATGGTCCAAAACCATTGAGAACCAATACTAGGGACCCGATACTTGGGTTCAACACTTTGGATGCAATACCAAGGACCAAAACCATAGGTTCAAATGTGTCGGACTAAATACCATGGACCAAACATACATTTCCCACATGTATGCACTTTTATTTTCATGAAAGTGTGCATATGCATACACACCTTTTGATTGGTGATCCCACGTGTATATGAGACTTTTTTGAGAGGAACCTGCGTATACCTTATTTTCTTCCATTCTGAGTGCCTAAGCTATGATCTGCCATTTGAGTGAGTTGCCATCAAGGACAAAAACTATGCCATAGTGCTAGACTTGTGTCATAATGTAAACAATCTCCCCCTTTGGACTTGATGGAAACCCAAAATCACTCAAAGTCATTCACCCCCTTTGACATCAAGGGCAAAGGGTTATGCTCCCCCTGGATACATGCTAAATTCTTTGCTCTGCTGGCTATCCAAGCTCCCCCTGACTGTAGGAAAGGTCTAGAAGAAGATGTTTTACAAAAGAACCATGACTTTATACAATGACCTTCCTACCACCAAAGACTCATACATACATCAATCTCCCAACCAAGTGGGGATTGACTCATCTACCCAACCAAGGGAGGATATACCAAGAATTTACACATTATAACAATAATAAAATTACTTTGTCCATGCTAGGCATAGTGGGGAAACCAAAATAGGTCGTTACATGACCTTGATAAGAAAATAAATACATGACATAGAGAGAAATATCTACAGCAAGACACAATTATTTGTCAATCATTATTCATACCAACAACCATGTTCTCGCTTTGCACCTGTTCCTCCTAAAATCCAAACCACTGTGAATTTGAACCAAGATCTTCTAAGATAATGCCAACAATGCATCATTCGAAGAATATATATGCTCACCCTGAACCTGTGCTAGATGGTCTCTGTTAGACCCATATCAGACTCTTTTTACCTAGAGCCTGGCCCACTGATTGTCTTCAACCAACATATACGTGATTGTATCCACATAAACCAACGTATATATGTGTAACAGCCTCATGACACTAACGTACAACCACTTTTCTCTGAAACAGACAAGATTCAACAGCAAGATGATGCATCAACTACCCCCAACGTCTGTTTAAGGTATTCAAATGTCTCCGTGGGCAGTGGTTTGGTGAGTATATCAGCAACTTGTTCCTTAGAGGGAACATACTCCAATTTGACCTTTTGTTCAAGAACTTTTTCTCGGAGAAAATGATACTTAATAGGTATGTGCTTAGTTTTTGAATGCATGACAGGATTCTTTGATATACTGATTGCACTTGTATTATCACAAAAGATGGAGATAGGAGGAGTGTAAGTCATTTGAAAATCTTGCAAAGTTTGCATCATCCAAAGGAGTTGTGTGCAGCAAGATGCAGCAACCACATATTCCGCTTCACCTGTAGATAAAGCAATTGAGCTTTGTTTCTTGCTGAACCAAGATACTAATCTAGAACCCATAAATAATGCACCACCACTTGTGCTTTTTCTGTCATCCATGCTTCCTGCGCAATCTGCATCTGTATATGCATGAAGTGTGAGATCTGCATCTCTAGGATACCATAAGCCATAGTTTTGTGTTCCTTGAAGAGATTTGAAAATCCTCTTAACTGCTTGAAGATGTGCTTTCTTTGGATTTGCTTAAAATCTTCCAACTATTCCCACTGCATGCATGATGTTTGGCCGAGTACCTGTCAGGTAGAGTACACTACCAATCATGGATCTATAGGTTGGTTGATGTACTGCTACTAATTCATCATTAGTGCTGAGGCTGCATCATGTTACCATAGGGGTACATACCAATTTCGAATCTTCCATACCATATTTCTTCAAGATCTACTTTAGGTACTTGGTTTATGATAAAAAGATACCATCTTTATTTTTTTGGATTTGTAACCCAAGGAAATATGTCAGCTCACCAAACAAGGACATTTCAAACTCTTTCTGCATCACCAAAGCAAATTTTTGACTGATGGCTTCTTCATTGGTGCCAAAGATGATATCATCAACATACACAACAAGAATTAGAAATTTATCATTATCAATTTATATATATATATTGTTATCTGCTGATCCTTTTGAGAAACCTTGTTGATGAAGGTATTTGTCTAGACAATAATACCAAGCCCTTGGAGCCTGTTTAAGACCATAGAGTGCCTTCTTAAGTATGCATACAAGTTTAAGATCATTTCCAAGGATGAATCCATATGGTTGCTCAATATACACTTCTTCCTCTAAGTCCCCATTTAAAAAGGCTGATTTCACATCCATTTGAAATACTTTGAACTTCTAAAAGCTGAAAACACAAGGAACATTCTTATTGTCTCAAGTTTATCAACTGGTGCAAAGGTTTTTTCAAAGTCTATACCTTCTTGTTGAGCATACCCTTTACAAACAAGTCTGGCCTTGTTCCTAATAACTTCTCCATTCTCATTTAGCTTGTTTTTGAATATCCATTTTGTCCCTATGACATTCTTTTCTTTTGGTCTAGGAACCAACTCCCAAGTGTTATTCTTTTCAATTTGCTCAAGTTCTTCATTCATGGCCTTGACCTAGCATTCATCTTTGCATGTGTCTCTTACATTTTGTGGTTCAGTGGAGGAGAGCAATGATAGATAGCTTGAAGCTTCTGAAATGGTTCTTCTTATTTGTACGCCTACCTCTTTCTGTCCCAAAATTTGAGTTTCTGGATGATTCTTCTAAACGTACCTGGATGGAGTCTTTTCTTCTATCCTTATCTTTTCTTTTGGTGCCTCATGGATTTCTTCTTCGTCAAGATTCTGATTTGATGTTGAAGGATAGTCCTCATCATCTTTGAACTCTTCAGATTTTACTTGCCTAGGAGTGTTTCCCTCCTCATCAACCACTACATCAATACTTTCAACAATTTTTCCAATTCTTTTATTGTAACACTTATATGCTTTGATGTGGGGAGAGTAACCAAGGAGAATTCCTTCACCTGCTCTAGGTTCAAATTTTCCAAGGTTTTCATCAGTCCTTTTGATGTAGCATTTGCTTCCAAAAATTTTGAAATATTTTACCGTGGGAGTCTTACCATAGCAAAGTTCATGAGGAGTCTAAGTGTTGTTTACTCGGATGTTTTTCTTGTTGAGAATAGTAACTGCAACAAATGCAGCTTCACTCCAGAAGGTCATGGGAGTTCCAGACTCATCAAGCATAGCACGAGCCATTTGTTGAACCATTCTGTTCTTCCTTTCCACTACTCCATTTTGCTGCGGAGTCCTTGTAGTATAGAATTCCCTTCTTATTCCATGTTCTTCACAAAAATTGAAAAATTCATCTGAGGTAAATTCCCCTCCTTGATCAGATCTAAGGCATTTGATTCTGCGATCTGATTCATTTTCAACCAAGGCTTTGAATGATTTGAACTTTTCAAAAGCTTCATCTTTATACTTCATGAGTCCTATCCAACACATCCTTGAAAATTCGTCAATGAACAATATGAAGTCCTCTTCTCCTCGAGGTGACCTCTTCCTAGTTGGACCACATATATCAGTATGGACAAGTTCAAGTGGCCTGCTAGCTGATCCTTCCTTTTCAGGGAAACTAGTTCTGGTTTGTTTACCAAACTGACATGATTTGCATATTGTATTGTCTGGAATTCTAATGTTAGGAAGATCACGAATGACCCAATATTTGCATGCTTTCCTTATTTGAGAAAAGCTTAGATGCCCCAATCTTCTGTGCCATAGCCAGTGTTCATCATTCTTGCTTAGATAGCATTGTTGTTGTCCTCCTTTGAATACGTATAAATTATTTGGATTTCTTATGCCTTTGATCACTGTTTTTCCTATATCAAGATCATGAATAGTACATCCATTTGATCAAAATATTACCTCTGTTCCTTGATCACACATTTGATTGGCACTCAATAGATTATGCTTTAAGCCATCAACATACATAACATTTCTAGCTTTGACCTTCTCTTTCAAACGAATAGAACCTTTACCTTTTATGAATGTTGGGGTGTCGTTTCCAAATGAGACCTTCTTTTCCTTTTCTAAGGCACTATATGACTGAAGTTTTTCCTTATCACATGTCATATGTTTCGAGCATCCACTATCGATGTACCACTAATTTTCCTGTCCTTCTGCATATAAGGCTATCCCGCATCTTTTTGGTTGTGGTTCTTTTTTTCTCCATGTTTTGGGACTAAATGAAGCTTGCTCCTTTTGAGTTATTTTCCAAAACCTACTCTTGCATTCAGAGTCTTCATGACCAAAGTTGTTACAAATAGAACATTCTATTTCATTTTCAAGAATAGAAAATTTATTGTAGGTCCTTTTCATGATCCCAATCATACTCTATTTTTGAGCTTCCCTAGACATGATGGTCTTGTAGGCAACACATTGAGCAGCTTTGTGACCAAAGTTATGACAAGAGAAACATTGGCCATTGAAGATTTTAGTTTCTATTGACATCCATTCTTGAGGCAAATTGGGAATGATTTACCTATGGTTGGTTGAAGCTTCTGTTCATCCTTAAAGTAGATTGCCCCCGATTTAATTGGTAATCCTTGTTCATTCTTGAAGCAAATTGTCCCTGATTTACCTGGTGATCCCCATTATGCTTTTGTTGTCGATTGTCAAGCTGTTCATTTTTCCTTGCTACATCAAGATAACTTTTGGAGGTGGATAGATTCTGTGCTTGGCTCTGTGCTTGAGACACTTCTTCGGAATATCCGAGACCTGTCTTGATTAGAGGAGAACGCTGCACTTTGATAATTTCATCTAAAGTTTCAGATCCTTCAGCAAATCTAATATTGAGGGCTTTTGTTTTCTCATTTTCTTTTCTAAGTCCCACAATTTCACATTCTAACTCTTCATTGTATTTATCTCTTTTAGCAAGTTGGAATGTCAGAGTATCTATGATCATATTCTTTTCTTCTAAACAAATTTTATGTTTAGAAATTTCTTCATAAATACCTTCTTCATTTATAGCATCCAAGAAATCATCATCTTCAAAGGCCATCAAAAGTCTATCATCATTGCCTTGTTCATCTTCATCACTATTTGAAACTCCATCACTGCCTTCATGAGTATAATAGCTCTTTCTACTTACATTCTGTTTTTTGTTCCATCTAATAGGTTCCTTACCTTTGTCTGGTTTATCTTTATGAGGACACTTTGCAGCATAGTGACCGACTCTTCCACTAATCCAAATTTAAAAAAGAACGCAGTAAAATATAGAGATAACCATATACACAAATATGCAACATAAATAATACTTCATTTCATTAATGGAAAATAATGAAATATGCTTACAACCAGAAATGGAAATAAACCAGCTAGGGCAATGGTAGCTTATCTCTGAGAAGAGATGTGGTTGCTACATGCCTCTGAACTGTTCCCAACTATGTTACAATGAGGATCGAAGGCCTACTTATTGTTGAGAAACAATGAAAAACCCTTCACATTCCAAAACCTAACCCTAGAAGATGAAACGCCAAATTGTGGGCCCCGTTTTGGGTAAATTGGTACATCAATTCCCGGGGTCGTAACTTTGGCATACGATCTCCGTTTGACGCGTATGATAGCTCGTTAGAAAGATCTATCCGAGAACTACCACTTTGGGAAGGGCAACATCGGTCCATGGACCCATGTTGCCCCCAGAATTCCCAAAAAACGTCGTTTAGGGCCTCAAAACGGCTCTGGAAGTTCAGGACCTGAAAAACTGCTAAAAATAGTAAGTTGTGCTACAATTAAGGAAACTGAAAATGCTGAGAGAAACAATGATGGGGGTCTAGATGGACTTGGCAGGTGGCCACCAATATCCACCTGGATCATTAACAAACACAACCCTTTCTTGTGGAGAGCATCCTAAGCCCAAATTAACAATTTTTGGGTCTTCTTTCGTTCCAAGGTTGACCGATTCATACTTCATGGATGAGCTATGCATTTTGCAGTTAGTCGACTTCTTGAATTTATCATGCAGGTCATACAAGTGTTCCATCTTGACAAGTGACTTGGGAATTATATTGGACTAATCTTTTTCCTCATCTTCCCTCTCGTTCATAAGCTTGTCATGCTCTTTTTCATCAATGACTGCATTTTTGAATGTCTTCTCGCAGTGCAGGAACTCAAGGATTTTCTCATCATCTTCGAAGACCTGTAAATTTGAGATGTTTTCAGGCACAGATGGTCTGAAAATCAATTCAACATAATATTTATTCTTGTTTAATCTAAGATCAAGCAAAAGTTTTGAAGCCATACTTGCCAGCAGATCGACATCTCGGTTTCACGCTTGAGGTATGTATGTGATATTAAAAGAATCAAAATTGTCAATTAAGCTCCATACCTCATGTTGGTATCTTACCACGTGTGGCGAATTGCAATGTATCGTTTTCCTTACTTGGTCTACAATTATCTATGAGCCACCAAAAACTTTAAGATTTTTCACCTTCATATCAATGGCTTTCTTCAGGCCTTGCAACAAGCCTTCATATTTTGCTGTGTTGTTGGTGCACACGAACTCCAACCGGGTGGCCATCAGATGTTGGTTCCCTTGTGGGTCAATGAGAATGCTCCCAACACCTGCACCTTCAAGGTAGTTAGAGCCATCAAAATAGAGTGTCCAAAATATAGAATCTAATGTTACATCAATTGAAATGATTTCTACGAAGTCAGTCCTATCATCTACTATAATACAGGATAATTCATCAGTTGGATTGCAGGGGAGAGCTTCCAACTGTGTGTTTGTCACAGTTTCTTCAACTGTCTCTGCATGGAATTCTCCAAAACAAGTTTTCGTGGCACAAATGTCAAAACTATAATTCCCAAGGATAGAGTTGGTAAACATTATAGGTTCACTGGGGCCATTTAGTTCCGTCACCACATACTTCATATATCTTTCTCGATCAACCCTCAGCATATCACCTTTTCCCTTCTAAGGTAGCAAGAGATGGGGCCAATCAGTTGAGAAATATCCATTTAGTTTTGCTGACCAGTCCCTACTAAGCAGCATTCCATAAGCCTCAGGTATGTCGACTACCACTATGTCAATGACTTGTGCGTACTGTGGTTTGGTAGCCATCCGAACGAACACATCTTTCAATTCCCTAATTACTTTCACATTTGTTCTATCCAATTGCATAATTCGAGTTCTAGTTTTCTCGGGTATTCCGCGAAGTCTTTTAGCAACAACGTAAGGCATAACAGTGGATGAGGCACCAAAATCTACCAAGCAATTGTGTATGTTCATGTTGAAGATTTCAAATGTGATAAGGAAAGGTGGAGTCATGGATTTTGATTTCCTTCCTATCATGGTTGCATTGACATCTTGGGGAGTTCAATTTATTTTTGACAGAGTGGCTTCCATGGCTGGTGGCTTTTGGGATGTACTAGCAGTACTAATGGGTTTGTACACCGAAGTTTTGGTTTGACTACTTGGATTGGTGGGAGATTTGCAATTCCATTCATTCACAGCTTTCAAGAGCAGATCTCTTTGCTGCGTTAATTTTAGCAAATCAAAGTATGTGATATTAGCTCAGGATTTCTTAAGATCATCCACAATATTATCCTCAATGTTGTAAACAAGGTAGGGTAGAGTAAACATACCTGGTTTTCCATTCTTAGGTGGGAGTTTACCATTTTGAGTTGCCTTCGTTACAGTCGGAGATGTATTATCTTTTTGTGGACAGTTCACAACTGGAGTACTCTTGGAATCACCACTAGGTCTACCCTTCTCAACAGGGACTTTGGGAGTGGATGCCTTCAAAGGGAAAACATCTTTCTTTGTTTGGTCTACAGGCTTCATCACACCCGCAAGTGCCCCCTTACTTCGTGTGTGGATTTCATTAGTGTGGATTTCTGCCGTACTATCTCCTTCTTTGTCATCCTTCTCATTTGTATAGAAATCCCACAGTACATTGATTTGAGATTCTTCGTCCAAGGGGTCTTCTACTTGGTATTCTTCCTCATTTTCTTGTTCTGGCTCCAGCTCCACTATTGGTTCTTTGTTGTTAAGGAGTGATCTGATAAGATCCAACTCTTCCATATTTAAATTCCCTTCATTGGGTGGAGCAGGCAGTGCAAGTTGACCATGACCACCTTCTGTCTTCTTACGATAGAAAGGTTTGAAAGATTTTCTATTGTTATAATCTCCTCCATTCTCACTTGTACTCTCTCCAAAATTCCTTTTCATATCGATGATTGTGTTTGTCAACTTCTTAATGATCCGGTGCAAACCTTCCACATCTGTGGTATCCTTTTCTTTGATTTCAACCCCTTTGTTATCACTCCCATTATTCTTCTTGGATGTTTGAGAGGCTTTCTTTTCTCTGGTTGTATGATGACATGCTGTGAGACTGATCATTTCATTCTCGACTTTTACTGCTTCATTGATAACACCCTGTAAGGTTTGTGCATTGCTCCTTTCGACCCACATCGCAGTAGGGACAGGGAGAGCAGTGATGTAGAATTCCATGAGCACCTCCTCAGTAGGTCTAGCATTAGCCAGGATTCTGTTGAAAAAAGTGTTGAACCGGATGTTAAAATGATTGACCTTCTCTTTGGTTTCCATTTTTAAACGGGATAGTTCTAAAAATAAGGTCGCAGGTGTTTTGTCATCGCCATACTTGTCTAAAAATGCCTATTGAAAGGCAACCCACGAGGTGATTGATCCTGTTCTCAAGCTAAAATACCATGTGGAGGCTGCACCAATCAGAGTAAAAGGGAATAAGCGACATACTATATCTTCATCGGTTACCCCCAACATGTGCACGACCGGGAAGAAAGAGTGAATATGGTTATCAATGGTGTCTCCCCGTTCAGGGTCAAATTTAGGCAGTACTCTTTCTGCATTCTTGGGTAAGGGATGCTGCTACCCAGGTACCACTACGACATCCTGAGCGAGCTAGGGAGGAAGTGCTCCCAGAGGAGGTGGGAGTTGGTTCCCACTCGGTTGAAGCTGATTCCCACCTGGGAGAGGAATGTTAGCCATATTATGGATAGGGAGGTCCTGGTTGAAGGTTTCTTTGAGGTGTTCTTTATTAGGATTTCCCAAATCGGGTGAGGGATTACCTTTAGAGAGTGGATCCTAAGGAATTTTTTCCCAAGGAGTGTCGATACTTTGCAATACAAATGTCTCTTTGTTTATGGAATAGATCCTTGGCTTTCTTTTAGTTGTTAGAGGAAAAGAGTGAAAGATGGGAAGTTGAGGGAGGGAACGAGCATAAACCCGTGTAAGTACTCTGATTCGTTGTTCCTAAGTGACAGGATACTCCCACAGTGTCTCTTCTTCGGGTGACCAAAGCATGGGATTTAGAGGTATCTCCGTTTCTTCGAAATGAGGCTTTTCGAAATGGGAGGAATGATCTTTTCGATCATGCATTAATCTTTTTGAATCCATGTGTGACATTTGTAGATGCAATCATAAAAAGCTGTGGACGGTGGTTCAGGCCCTTCTTCTAGCATCAATTTTGTTGACGCGACGAATGTTCGCTATGCCAACAAGGGGAACTAACCCGATTGTAGACCCCAATCAGATCTGCTTTCGTTTGGAATGGCTAGTTCCGACAGGTTTTAGAGGATCCCGTAAACTGTTATATGTGTTAAAAGATTGCTTGTTGGAGGAAAACTTCAATTAAATCAACAAACAAAACAACTAACCTATATGTATCAAATCCTATCTACACTAATTCTAACTACTTATGCTAGTCCTAACTATTCTAATCTATCCTGCAGGAGCATAACAAAAGGAAGTTAAACATCATATATAAATTCCAAGTCCTAATGAATCAATTACTGGTTCACAGATGAACAAGGCTATATTGAATCTTAATTGCAATCTAATTACTTATACAGGAATACACATTCCTTTCCTTACAAATAAAACTTGCAACTAATGTTTAACAAGGTCTTGAATCAACAATCGCTCATGAATTAACCATGGTAACAAATCATATTTGAATAACCAAGACTAGTCACGAACTGTTTGTTATCAATATGCACGAAACAAATCACATTTATATTTATGCCAACAATGGCATCCTGATTCTAAACACATGATAGGAGAGGCAAATGAATTTGAAAAAGGCTCTTTCTTGACCAAACAGTCTTATTTATTTACAATAAATCAAAATCTGTTCTGCCCAAAAAAAATGTCCTTACTTCATCTCCGGAGGTAATATTTATGCCCTAAGAACTGACCCTCGGTCTCTCTTTTAACATTTCACCTCCCTTCTCTTTTCAATATACAAATTAGAATATACAATCATAGAATAGTCGGTGTAACCACCGACACGTAGAGGGCATATCTGCTAGAGTGCTTCATTTCATGTGGAAATGAATATACGTTAATTAAAAGAGGATGACTGCGTGTCATCCCTTCGCACCTGTATTGAGCAGACGTTATTCCCTATCATTTCCTGAAGGAAGCTGAAGACACTGCACTCATCATCCCACATCTGGCATGATTGAAGGTGTGTTTGGAGGCAATACATCTTGATGTATCAGTGCTGTGGTTCCTTTTGACATGGCGCGTGCCTCCATTATGAACTATGGCAGTTCATATCCCTTTTTGCAGAATCTGTCTTTGTAATATCGACACTAGTGGTGCAGAGGTGTTATCTTGATATAAATCGTCTTTATCTGCTACCGGGTCCACTCATTGTGTGCAAAAATAATTCATATTAGCTATGATTATGAGAAATATGACAAACATGCTCACAAACTCTTGCATTCAATGATAGTTTCTATTTAATCTTGCAACATAGAGCAACTATAATTATCAAACCATCGAACCTATTGTGACACGTATTCTCGCTGCCCACAATATTCATTTTTACTTAAGGATTGCTTTGACAATGCTTCAAAAGCAGACCATTCACTCTATGGGATTTTCCTTTGAAAACCCCAAACCACAACATTTTATCGAAATACATGGGAATACACGGGAAAACCCGCGGCTGGACCTTAAATAATATACCCCTGGATCTATAACCATCGTCGGGTCCGCTAATCGCATCGCGCCTTATGCTTAAGCCTTGGGCTCTACCGATTGCACTTTGTGATAGGCCGGACCTGAAATATATATGTCCTATGGTTAATAATCCCATTGGGTCTGCCCATCACATCGCACCTTATGTTTAAGCCTTGGGCTCCACCGATTGCGATTAGCGATAGTCTGAACCCAAAATATATATGTGTCACGGTTAATAATGCCGATGGGTCTGACATATGGGATTTTCCTATGAAAACTGGAACCACAACATTTTATCGAATACACAGGAAAACATGGGAAAACTTGTGGCCAGACCATAAGGCCTGACTTAAAAAATTATGCTCGCGGGCATATAATTATCGCCGGGTCTACTCATCACCCCTTCGCATATCACATGGGATTTACTTTCACCAACTGCTGATTGCGATTAGCAATACGCTGGACCTGAAAAATATATATGATGCGTTTAATAGTCTCGGCGGGTCCGCTAATCTCATCATGCCTTATGCTTAAGCCTTGGGTTCCACAGATTGCGACTTGTGATTGGGGGGAGCGGACCCGAAAATATATGTGTTGTGGTTAATGATCCCGACGGGTTCGGTAGATCGCGGTGCGCCCTATATACAAGCCTTGGACTCCACCGATTGTGATAGATGATGGGATCTGAACCCGAAATAAATATGCGTATTGGTTAATAATGCTGACGGGTTTGGTGTATCGTGGTGCGTGTTGCGTATCAGTGTTGATTGTAATAAGTGGAAAGGGCAAGTCATGCAAGCTTTGCAAAGCGAAAAGAGTTATAGTGGGAATAAAGATGCGATGGAAGGTTTTGAGGGGTAAAGAGTGGGGGTGATTATATCTGTGGGCATAGGGTACCATGAACATTTATGAGGATTTGAAATAGTCTCGATGAAGGATATGAATGAAGGGATAGACTAGGTTGTGGATGAATCATGCAGCAGGGATCTACTAAAGGGGGGTCTTGACCATTAAGAATTCAAGATTTCACTTCGCACAGAGTTAAAATCCTTGAGATAAAAACAAATCATTTGGAGAAGTGAAAGATCAGACTTCTAGGGGACCCATTCAAATTTGTTACTAGAGCATGTTTTAATAGGGTGGTTGTTGTGGCCACAACAGGTTCAAAGGCTGATCAATGGACTGCCAGTTGCATACAGAGACCGGATTGAGTTTGATGAGCCTAGATCATTGGAGGAGGCCATTTGAAAGTTGAAGCATTGTTATGAGCAGTAGAAGCACAAATTTGAGCCTAAACATGACTTAAAAAGAAATGAGAAAGCTAAAGGAAAATGGCCACCAAAGGGAGGAAGACCTCAAGATGAAAGCAAGAAAGAAAATGTAGTTCCTTACAAGATGGTGGCATGGGTGCAGGCGATATGGACAAACGTTTAAACCCCGATACAATTTCCTCTAAATATGACCGAATCCTTTCATCTTCCTCCACTGGAGTATCAATCATATATTTCTAGACTGACTATTTTATAAATTTTCCTTTTTTTGGCCATTATCACAAATCCTTTTTCATTAATCGATCCAACCCTTGTTATCGAGAAAAATTTCATAACAGAGGCCCTTTTTAGCACTATCGTGTTGTAATTCATAGGAATTACATAATAAACTATCGACATTGTTGAAAATAACAATAATGAAATTATACGTAAAATACACTATCGGCGGGTTAAAATGCCCATAATGCAATTATAACTGAAAATACACTATCGTCGGGTTATTCCATGAGAAATGGAACAACACTATCGATGCTTCACTATCGGCATTTCCCCGATGCGATAAAACTGTAGCGCTTATCGGTGATCGCAATTGGAAGGTTCAACGCTTCTCCGCCAGGCTTCTTCCGCTTAAAACTTGCGATGCGATAACTATTCACAAACCCGATAGATTTTAAATCCTTCTCTATAATATTTCAGATCTGGTAGTATCGCAATATCAGTTTTTGGCAGCTTAATAGGCTCGGTTCCTCTCCACTGAAGTGATGCGATGCGATAGCGCTTACGGACCCTATATGGATATAAGCCATGCTTTATAAGACTTCAAGTCCGGATTTCAAATTCGGACTATGTTTTTCGTTGTTTCTTAGTGTAAACAGGAATTTAGCTTGCGTGACTAAAACGATGCATAAATTAGAAACAGAGCATGCCGATATGAAGGAAAAACACTCAAACCGACTCTTATCAGAGTATTAAATAGAAGCCCAGGGCTGAACCACTATTATAAACACTTACAAGTAAGTGATGCGAGAAAACCAAAGATATGCATAAATACCAGATTTAACAGAAAAATAGGTGTTTAGATGCATAGAAAGGTTTTCGGAGGTCACAATGCCTCCAGGATCGACCAATACATAGAGATATCCTCCTCTTTCCTTAAGCAATATGAGATAAAACCATTTGGTCAAAATCCCTTTACAATAGCGTGAAAGTCACATAAATACTGGTTCGTCTTAACAACCAGATCCTAATACATAGGCTGAAATTTATTAATCCTATCTATTCTCCTAGGTATTCTCCTCGATAATCTCCACTACCCTAACTAATCTTATCTGTTCTGCGAGGTATTCTCCTCAAGAATCTCCACTACAGTTAACTAATTAACACTTATTACATCATGATCTAACCGTAGATTATAGCTCTATGCTTAACTAGAAAAACATGGAAATTGATGGCTAAAGGATCCCACTCCTTTGCTTGTAGATTTTTTTGTATTTTTGGAATAAGTTTAAAGCCTTTTACCTCCAATTCTCATGCTCTTGCATCAGTCTCCTGAGGAAGAAATTCTTCATGGGCTCCTGCCCATGAGCTCTTCTATAGAACTACCCAATTTTTGTAGTATGCTTTCTGTTACCCAAGTAGCTTCAACAATTGGCTAATCCTTCCATTTGACCAAATACTGAAAGTATTCTTGTCCTCTAGTTTTCTTGAACAATTTCTTGTCCAAAATCCTTTCTGGCTGTAATTCCTTTGCTATTGGTAACTATTTTACCCAGTCAATTTCCTATGTCTCTTGGTCTTCTTCTGTATCATTTGCAATTTCACCTTCATACTTCTACAGATCAGCAACATTGAAAATTGGAGATATTCCAACATCAGGGGGTAATTCAATTTCATATGCATTTGCAAAAAAATTCCTTAATACTCTGAATGGTCCAATTTTCTTGAACTTCAATTTGTTATACTCCCTCTTTGGAAATCTTTCCTTCCTTAGGTGTGCTAAGACCAAATCTCCAACTTCAAAGTTCACCTCTCTTCTTCTCATGTCTGCTCTGTTTTTGTACTTGATGTTGCTATCCTGCAGCTGTTGTTTCACCTGTTCATGTATTGCTTGCATTTCTGAAGCAAAATATTCTCCTTCTGCACTCTCATATTTTCCCAAGTTTCTTAACTTAGATACTCCTTTGGGATGCATTCCATAAAATATATGGAATGGAATTTGCCTTTTACTCTTGTTAGATGAGTCATTATATGCATATTCAGCTCGTGCCAACACTTGATCCCACTGCTTTGGATTTTCTACATTAGTACTCCTTAAAAGATTACCCAAACTCCTGTTCACAACTTCAGTCTGTGGATGATAGGCAAAACTGAAACTTAGTTTAGTTCCAAACCTCTTCCATAATGTCCTCCAGAAATGTCCAACAGATTTGGAATCCCTGTCTAAGACAATACTCTTAGGCAACCCATGCAATCTTACAATCTCCTTGAAAAATAAATTAGCAATGTCAGTAGCATCAATGGTTTTATAACATGGAATAAAATGTGCCATTTTTTAAAATATGTCCACTACAACAAAAATTGAATCATTTCCTCTTTGAGTCTTTGGTAAGCCCAAAACAAAATCCATACTTACCATATCCCAAGGCCTATTTGGAATTGGTAATGGAACATACAAACCTATGTTTTCGCTTCTTCCTTTTGCACATTGACAGACTTTTCAAGTTTTCACTTACTCTTCCTCTTCAGAACTCATTTTCGGCCAGAAATAAAATCTGTTCAACTGTTCATAAGTCTTATCTATACCAAAATGTCCTGCAAGTCCACCACTATGTTTCTCTTTGATTAAGTTCTCCCTTGTAGAATGATTTGGTATGCACAACTGATTTCTCTTAAACAACAATCCATCTTGTAAGAAATAATCCAACCATTTATTCCTATCCATCAAAACATGATTTTTACAAGCTTTAAATGCCTCTTTAAAATCTAAATCTATCTCATACAATTTTTTAAGAAAATCAAAACCCAACACTTGAATTTGACTCTCTAGAAGTAATGTATTTCTCCTACTTAAAGCATCTGCAACTTTGTATGATTGGCCATTTATATGCTTCAAGATAAAATGAAAGCCTTGAAGATACTCTACCCATTTGGCATGTTTTTGGTTAAGATTTGGCTGCTGCATAATATACTGCAGTGCATGGTTATCTAAATAAAGTATGAACTCCTTTGACATTAGATAACGTCTCCACTTCTTCAATGACTGCACAAATGCATAAAACTCTTTATCATAGGAAGAATACTTCTTCTTTGAATCATTCAACTTTTCACTAAAATAAGCTATGGGTTTGTCTTCCTGACTTAAAACATCTCCAATAGCTTCTCCATTGGCATCACATTTCAGTTGGAAAGGTTTACTAAAATAAGGTAAAACCAAAATAGGTTTTTCAGTGATCTTCTTCTTCAACAACTGAAAATTCTTTTTAACTTCAGCAACCCATCTAAATGGTTGTTTATTCTTCTTTATAGTCTCAACAATAGGAGCATTGATCTTACTAAAATTCCTTATGAATTTCCTATAAAAACTAGCAAGACCATGAAAACTTCATACCTCAAAGACATTTTTAGGTGAAGGCCACTCCATGATTGCCTTGATATTCTCTGGATCCATCTTCAATCCTTCAGCAGGAACAACAAAACCCAAATACACTAATTCCTCTTTCATGAATGAACATTTCTTCAAATTCAACAATAATTTCTCTTGCTTTAACCATTGTAAGACATAATTCATATGTCTCATGTGCTCCTCCTTAGACCTGCTGTAAACTAATATATTGTCCAGATATACTATTACAAATTTACCAATAAACTCTTTAAGAACTTCATTCATTAGTCTCATAAACATACTTGGTGCATTTGACGACCCAAAAGGCATTACTTTCCACTCATACTATTAGGGCCTAAATCTACCTCAGGCTGAGAAAGGAAGGATCTATGGTAACATCAAACCATGCTTAACTTGGTAGCTAGCCCTACCAGGTCGGGAGAGGGCTCTCTCCTTGTCAATCTCAGGAAAATATGGTCAATAAAGCTTGAAATGACTGATGTAAATACTAATTTTAGGTTAGGTATATGCTTAAAAGATTTTTATTGAATTTGATGTTGGTTTTCTGGCTCAAATGTGAAAGGCAGATTTGGGTCCGGGGAATGGACACAGTCTTGCAAAGATCTCTATGGGGCAAGGTAGGAAAATGGTTTAGTACTTTGAAATAAGTGAAATGGAGAAATTTAAGACTGGTGAGGAGCTGAAGAGGGCATGAAAGTCTCAGGGATCCTCTTGAAACAGCTGAAAACATAAGTAACTAAACAAACCTAAGGTAGAGCACTACAAACATCAACGAATTCTACCTTTATCCTTGTTTCATTTAGTTAAGATGAACAGAGAGAGATGATGGCATACATAAACACATGTAAACTTGAAATTGTAGAAGGAAACACAATACCAAATCAAGTTGCCACAAGAATCCGATAAAGTGCTGCAAACCCTGGTCTATTCCTTTGCCAAACTGCTGAAATGAGTGTACATAATGCTCAAAGCATTCACAAGAGTCCAACCCTTACCAATGACTGAAAAACTACTAGATATAGGCAAAAAACAACTCATGCTAGGCTTTAGGGGTTGAATAGATGAGTTTAGGAGCTGTTTCAACAAGATCTAAACTAAGAACTGAAAAGTAGGCAGTGGAACAACTTGCCTCTAAAACCTAGGAAACTGATTCATTCAGTTGCAAACTACCTTTTCATGATGAAGTTACCTCTATGAGTGAAAATTTAACATACATAAAAATGCATCAAGTCACATAAAATTACATCATGAGTTTGACTATTATAGAGAGAAAAATCAAACTGAGAAAAAATTAGGCGAAAGACAGACTTTTTTTGGCCAAAATGACAAAATTTCATCCTGTGCGCTGCGTTCTTGTCCCTGTGCACCGTGCTAGTTTGGAGCTGATGTTGGAGGTCTTTCTGTGCACCAAATTTTCTCCAAGTTGGCTTTCTGGAAAGGCCTACCTGTCTACTTTCCAGAACAAGTGGAATTTCTAAATTTGGTCTCCATTTGCCCCTCCAAAAATGAGTTCTCCCAACACTGCTTCCTATGTGGCTAAAAAGGGGCAAAAAGGTCATTTTTGAGGTGTTTTTGACCCTTTTGGAAGCTCAAAACTTGTCCAAATTTCTTGGCCATGTGAGGCCATTCATATTTTTCCATGAGGAACCCAAAAATGCTGATTTTTCCTTGAAAGGAGGTCCCTAGCAAAAGCGCGCGCCAGGTGGCGCGGCGCACCAGGTAGAAAAACTTATTTTTTAGTCCAAAAATTCAAAATTTGCAAAAAGTTTCCAAAATTTCTTGAAATTTGGGGTGAGTGTCCTTCATTAAGTGCTGTGTTGGGCTAAGGAATCCTCAACCAAGATCTGGAGTCTATCTTGCTCTTTTCTCTTCCTCAATGCTTTCTTCAACTTGGCCTTCAAAATCCTGATTCTTGCTTTGCACACCTTGTTTCTTGCCAAGTAGTGGTAGGCCCTGTGCCTCAACATCTTTTTCTCTTTATTGGTCTTCTCTAGCAGCTTCTCTAAATGCATATTTGCTACTGTTTGGTGTAAAATGATGAGTATGAAGAGATTTTATATTAAGAATAGGTGTTTGCTATTTAACGAATGAGACTGATGAGTGGGACTGATGAATGAGGGATTTGATGTTGGATGTAGGGTTTTTAGGGATTGATAGGATTTGGGGATGCAAATTAGGATTTGGGAATAGTGGGAATTAGGTGTTAAGGTTTTTAGGGTTTTGGGGAAAAGGGGGTAGGATGAGTGTGAAGGAGAGAGGGAAGGGAAATGAAATGAGGAAAATTTCAGTGTGAGGAATGTGAAATGATGCAGGGGGGTAAAACAACAAGAAAGACCAAATTGCAAACCCTCGACAGTTTTTATAGAGAAAATGTGCAGAAAACTAGGGTTTTATCTTTCACCTATTTACACACCATCAATGAGGACTAAAACCCTTGCAATGGAAAAGTGGAATGTTTCACTTACTTGTGGAATGAAGTTTGCAAGATTTTTGAGCTTGAGCAATTGATTTGAGTGAAATTATGCTTGGAGGACTGGTGCGCTGTGCCAACACACAGGTGCACCGCGACACTACCCAGGTGTGTAGTGCCTATTTAAATTTTACAAGGGTCCGCATCTTTAACACATGGAAGGTGCGGTTAGGTGCGCTGGAGACGTGACCATTAAGATGCGGGATTGCAGGTAAGAAAAAAAAAAAGTGCAGAGCGCCAATTCTGTGCATAGCACCTTTTTGCAGACCAGTTTTGAGAGCCTTCTCGGTGTCCAAATTGGGTGCACGATAGCTTGTTGGAAATATTATTGAGTCTAATTTCCAAAAACTTGAATTTTTCAATTTGGATTTTTTGCCCTATCAAAGGTCAAATCTCCCAAGACTGGTCAAAATGTGCAAAATGAGGCTGCCTAAAGGCAGAGTGCTATTGCAGTTAAATTTTGAAGGTCTTCCTAAACTCCTTGAGCTCATGATAGCTCATTGGAAAGCTATTTGTGTCTAATTATCATTTCACGCATCAAGAAAGTCATTTGGTCAACCAGGCTAGGAGAAATTTTGATTTTCCCAAGGCCACTCTAGAGTTGCAGCAACCCTCCTGAGGAAACTATATTTTTGACATTTATATGAAACCATGATAGCTGTGTAAAAATGGAAAGAGGCTTTTCTTCTTGGGTAATTTAAGGAAAAAAACCTCTCTCACGTTTTCCAAATTCATCTTTTCTTGCTCAAAAACAAAATTTTAATAAAAACCATCCCTTTTGTGTAATGAATGGCTTGTTCCTTGGAATGAAATCTCGACAAATGATGGAGATCTGATGTTCAATGATATGAAATGGCCTCATACCTTCTGATATCCCTTATGCATCCTCTTCTTGGATATCTTTGATCCCATAACCAACCCTAGCTCAGTGGTAGAGGAAATTAGGGTTTGTTCTCTTTTGCTTTTGCAGGCAGATTGGTGCTTAAGATGACTTGATTTTTGCAGCGGCAGGTGCTTGGCAATATCACCGGGTGATCAGGAGCAACTTGTAGATACTTATTACATATATAAGACACTTAAAATTACATAAAATTTGTACATGAAATGGAGAAACCCTGTTTTAACCTCAAAACAGAGTTTTGAGGTAAAAACCCTTTATGGAGCAAATCATGAGTAAAATTTGTGATTTAGTAAACTTATTAAACATCCTCATGTGACTGCTGGCCTGTTATTGAGATTTTGAAGATCATGGTGGTAAAACCTAAACCTAATGAGACTTGAAAACCCTAAAATGACTTCTGCAAATGAAATGAAATAAAAATGACATCAAATGATTTGTACATGTGCAAATAGGCCAACAGATGAAAAGCATGAGGGAAATTGACAAAGAACCACTACCATCAGATGATTCATGACCTAATGGAATGTAGTTGATCGGATGAGACACCTAAAATGCATGCAAAAAGAGAATTTTGATCACTGATGGAGGGATGAAGATACCAACACTAACACATACAATCCTTCATTTGTCTTAAAAGCTGTTTATCTCCTTCTCTTATCCTTATCTGATGATACCCACTCTTAAGATCTAGTTTTGTAAAATTATTTGCTCCACTCAAACAATCCATCAAATCTTCAATTCTAGGTAAAGGAAATCTGTACTTGATTGTGATTTTATTGATGGCTCTTGAATCAGCACACATTCTCTAGCCTCCATCTTTCTTTGGACTCAACATTATTGGTATTGCACAAGGACTCAAGATTTCTCTGATCAGTCCTTTGTCAAGCAATTCCCAAACCTGCTTTCTAACCTCTTCATTTTTTGTGGGAGTCATTCTATACGCTGCTTTGTTTGGTAGATTTTATCCATGGATCAAATCTATATTATGGCTAATTCTTCTAATGGGTGGTAACCCATTAGGCAAGTCATCAACAATGATATCACAATAGTTGTCCAACATTTCTTGGATTTCAATGGGTAAATTAGAAACTTTAGTAGAAGTCATTATTACCTTGGGCTTGAAAATTATGGCAAAATTTACCTCATTTTCTTCAATCTGCTGTAAGTATTCCTTTCCTCCTAGCAATACCGTTTTTGGATCAGTCTTCTTTCCTGATGCATCCTCTTCTCCCATAGGCAGCAATGTATGATTGACACCATCCTTACCAAACTTGTAGGTGTTTCTTTTCCCATCATGCATAGCTCCTCTGTCATATTGCCAAGGTCTTCCAAGAAATATGTGACACACATCCATGGGCATCACATCACATACAATTTTATCCTTATATTTGCCCAACTGCAACTCCACTTCACATTGTTCTTTCACTAACAACTGATGTCCCTTTTGTAACAATGACACCTTGTAAGGTGTTGGATGTCTCATTGTCTTCAACTTCAATTTCTCCACCACTTCTGTAGAGACCAAATTATCAGTGCTTTCACTATCAATGATCATCTGACAAAATTTCCCTTGAACCTTACACACTGTTCTGAAAAAAGTATTTCTTTGTGATGGTTCAACTATCTCCTTTGTTGGCTTGAGAAAAACTTTGTTGACTACCAAATATTCTCCTCTCTCTGGTACATTTTCTTCTTCTGTCACTACTGTTGTTTCTTCCTCAACTTGAGCAACAATTGCATTCCTATGACTTGTTCCTACATTCTTTGGGCATTCAAAAGCTCTGTGTCCTAGTTTGTTACACCTGTAACATCTTACTTCTCTTCCTCTTCCTCTGCCTCCTCTTCCTATAGAAAAACTCCCTCTGCCACTTGCATCACCTCCTGTGGGTGCATGCAGGCTTGAGTTGCTGCTAGCTCCATCTTTAGGTGCTATAGATCATTCTCTACCACCTTGAATTCCTTTTCCTGGGAAAGTACCTCTTCCTCTGGCATACTGCTTCCTCATGAGTTTTTCTTCAACTTTCAGTACCATCTGATAAGCTTCTTCTACTGATTTAGGAGACAATATACTTTTCTCATCTTGAAGGTCCATCCTAAGACCACTCACATATCTAGCCACCTTCTCATCTGCATCCTGAGTTTGTCCAGCTCTTATACTTACCTTATAGAATTCCTTTGTATATTCTCTCACTGTCATAGACCTCTGCCTAAGATTCTGCATCTATCTGAACAAGGTTTGCTGATAATTACTTGGTAGAAACTTACCTCTTAGTTTTGATACTATCCTATTCCAATTTCTGATTGGTTGCTTGTTAAGAATCTTTCTTTCTACCTGCACTCCATCCCACCAAAGTGCTACATGTCCTTTTAGCTTGGTGACAACAAAATTTACTTTCTTCTCATTTTCTGTTTCTTTATAATCAAAGAATTTCTCCATGCCATTAATCCAGTCTATCAATTCTTCTGGATTCAATCCTCCTGCATATATTGAAACCTCAGTTTTTGGCCTAGCTGTGGATCTCAACACTAATTGGAAGAATCTCATCTCAGGAGTAACTGCTACTGTTTCCTCCTCTCCTTTAGTTTCAAACTCGGGCTCACTAACATCTCCATCATTTCTCCCTTCTATTAATGCTTCTAATCTGGCCTGCATCTGTTGCATAGCTTCCATAACCTCAGCATTTGCAACTAGTCACCCTCTTCTACCACATACTTTCCCTCTTCCAACTCTGAAAGCCATATTAAATTTCCTTTTCTTGCTTCTGAGACTCAATTCAGTGTAAACATGTTGCTCTGATACCACTAATGGTGGCCTGGGTGCAGGCGTTATGGACAAACATTCAAACCTTGATACAATTTCCTCTAAATTTGATCGAATCCCTTCATCTTCCTCCACTGGAGTATCAATCATCTTTTTCCAGACTGTCTGTTTTATAGATTTTCCTTTTTTTGGCCACTATCACCAATCCTTTTTCATTAATCGGTCCAACCCTTGTTATCAAGAACAATTTCATAACTGAGGCCCTTTTTAGCACTATCGACATTGTAATTCCATAGGAATTACCTAATACACTATTGGCACTATTGAAAATAGCAATAATGCAATTATATGTAAAATACACTATTGGCGGGTTAAAATGCCCATAATGCAATTATACCTGAAAATACACTATCGGCGGGTTATTCCATGAGAAATGGAACAACACTATCGATGCTTCACTATCGGCATTTCCCCGATGCGATAAAACTGTAGCACTTATCGGTGATTGCAATCGGTAGGTTCAACACTCCTCTGCCAGGCTCCTTTCGTTTAAAACTTACGATGCGATAACTATTTGCGGACTTGATAGATTTTAAATAATCTCTATAATATTTCAGATCCGGTAGTATCGCAATATCGGTTTTCGGCAGTTCAATAGGTCCGGTTCCTCTCCGCTGAAGTGATGCAGTGCGATAGCGCTTACGGACCCGATATGGATATAAACCATGCTTTATAAGACTTCATGTCCAGATTTCAAATTCAGACTATGTTTTTCATTGTTTCTTAGTGTAAACAAGAATTTAGCTTGCGGGACTAAAATGATGCATAATTTAGAAACAAAGCACGCTGATATGAAGTAAAAACACTCAAACCAACTCTTATCAGAGTATTAATTGGAAAACTAGGGCTGAATCACTATTATAAATACTTACAAGTAAGCGATGCGAGAAAACCAAAGATATGCATAAATACCAGATTTAACAGACAAACAGGTGTTCAAATGCATAGAAATGGTTTCAGAGGTCACAATGCCTCTGGGATCGACCAATACACAAAGATATCCTCCTCTTTCCTCAAGCAATATGAGATAAAACCATTCGGTCAAAATCCCTTTACAATAGCGTGAAAGTTACATAAATATTGGTTCATCTTAGCAACTAGATCCTAATATAGAGGCTGGAATTTATTAATCCTATCTGTTCTGTGAGGTATTCTCCTCGAGAATCTCCACTATAGTTTACTAATTAACACTTATTACATCATGATCTAACCCTAGATTCTAGCTCTATGCTTAACTAGAAAAACATGGAAATTGATGTCTAAAGGATCCCACTCCATTACTTGTAGATTTTTTTGTATTTTTGGAATAAGTTTGAAGCCTTTTCCCTCCAAGTCTCAAGCTCTTGCATCACAAAAGGTTCAATACAACTGAGAAAGGACGTGGATAGAAGCAAGCTAGAGGCGGTGGTAGGGGACCATTGTAGTCTTGGATATGCGGTAAGGATCATCGTAAGAGGGATTGTCCGAAACATTAGAGTGGTGGTAGACCCTAGATCTACAATGCTTAGGAGGCACATATAGTTGGTGATGTTGGTCATAACATTCCTCAGATCTATGCAGCTGTGGACAACAGGCAGGCGAATCATCAGACATTGATTATTGAGATGGACAGTAAGCTTTGTGATCAAGTTGTTTATATTTTGATTGATCTTGGATCTAACTATAGTTATATTAATCCTGACCTAGTGGATAAGTGTGGTTTGAGAAAACAAGTGCATGTAGAATCTTGGTTGGTATAGTTGGCTACAAGTACAAAGAAGCGATTTCACCATTGCGTAAGAGCTTATGCGTTTGAGTTAAATGGCATGCTTACATCAACACATTTGAATGTACTGCCATTGGGTTCACATAGTATGCTTTTGGGTATGGATTAACTATACCTTCACAGAACCAAAGTGGATTGCTTTGACAAGCCCATTGAATGTGTGAATGACAGTGGGGAAAAGAGGAATTTGCAAGGGAAGAAGAAGCCTACAATAGTGAGGATGGTTATCTCTATGTAGGCTAAGTGTAGTTGCAAATAGGGTTGTGTGATGTTTGCAGTACACATTTCTAGTGACAAGGGTAAGGAGGTTGATGATGCAGATGTGTTGAGCAAGTACCCAGTTTTGCAGCAGTTTCATGATGTATTTCCTAAGGACATGTTATGTAACTAGCTCAAGAAAAGATAGAAAGGATAGATCAACGCCTTAGAATTCAGCCTCTTCGAGGGGGCAACCTCCTTTACATTACATAAATGAACAATTCTTGGATGATTCAAATGACAAAACCTCCTTTATATATAAGAGTCTAAGGAGTCACAATATAACCCAACCGACCTAATAATAATAATATAAGCCACAAAAATAACAATAGAGGGATTCTATGGGGCACAGTAATAACAATATGGGGGCAATAGGGGCACAACAATATTAATAAGGGGTACAACTACCATAGTAATGGGGTAATCACTAGTATTATACGGACCCAACATGCCCCT
>APFE030950738.1:18820-30004 GCA_000404065.3 Pinus taeda | reverse complement strand
CCTCTATGTATGATAGATAAGAGAGAGGCAAAGGAACGAACCTGGATCTTCCACTTAACTCCTTGCTTGATCTCTCTCCCCCTTGACAGAGCTTGCAACTCCTCTCCTAATTATCCCGCTTAGAGAATACCTATAGAGACAAAGTAACAAAACACCATCAAAGCATCTCTATCTATTATATCATAAGCATTGTAGAATAAAAAATACAATGAACATACAATGGCATTCACAAATAACAACATTAACAAATACATGATTGTATGGAGGAAAACTCAAAGAACTTTATTAAAATAGAAGGAATAATTACGACCCGACTGTCTGATCCAGCATCATCCTCCCAGCATCAAAGCCCTCTTCACCTCATGAAAAGCAAGATCACTCAACAATAAAATGCTCTTTCTCAAAGACAAACTATCAGCACTTCCTTGCAAATTACAAAATTCTAGCCTCTAGATCTCTCAGATGAGGGATCCATTTATAGATGTGTGCAAGAGTGTGAGTCATCTCTAGGTTTTTGATTAGTGCCATTCCACTTGTTGTTTTTGGTTCCAATCAGAGATTTCTTGGATCTCTTACTCATCCCTGGGCGAATTTAGAGAGGCAAGTGTCATAAGAGAAGTTTCTAGAAGATTCCTTGAGCATCCACTTAGCAAATTGTCTCAAACATTTGTCCATCCTCGCTCATTGCACCCTATAGAAGTCTTCTTCAGTATGCATCACACTTGGCTAGTGTAGGCGTCAGTATGCATCACACCCTGACAGTGGAGCAGTCAGTATGGTCCTGTTTTGGCCAGTTCTGGATGGTTTTTCAGGTGGAACTTTTGGGGAATGATGTAATTAGTTGACCATGATCCTTTAGGGTATGACACAACACTTTTAGGGTTTAAAGAGCCCTTAGTTGATTGACATATAAGATTTGGGTTGAAGTGCCCAAATATGTTTATAACAACGGGACAGGTGAATGGGATGTTCTACGCAAAGGGTTTGTGATGACCTTCAGTTTTGAGGATGAGTGAGATAGTATTGATGAAGCACTACAAAAGGTAAAAGCAACCATCTTTAGGATACCACAGGAGCTAGTAGAATTGATTCAACATGAATGGGCTACTTAGCTGAGTTTCACTATGGAATGTTATAATGTAACTGCTGAAGAAGAAGATGAAGATCCGCAGAAAATTAACATTCCAGAGACAGAAGGCCATCGCAAGGTTCAGGGACCACAGATTGAGAACCCTAACATAACCGTGCTCGTGAAGACTAAGCAGGTGAATATTGGTACAGAGGCGGAACCTAAAATTGCAAATATTGGAGACTATTGGGACGGCGTGACGGTGGATAAGGTCGTTGAATTTCTCCACAAATATCAAGACTTGTTCCCGACGAAGTTTACAAATTTGAAGGGAATAATCAGAGATTTAGGGGTTATGAAGATCACGTTAAAACCCGACGCGAAGCCAGTTAAGTAGAGGACGTATCGCTTAAATCCGAAATACAAGGAAAATGTCCACATAGAACTAGACAAGATGCTCGCGGCATGCATCATTGAGCCTGTGGAGGAATCCGATTGGGTAAGCCCGATGGTGGTACAAGAGAAGAAGAAAAATGATGAAATAAGAATATGCGTGGATCTTAGAAAGTTGAATGATGCTTGTGTACATGATCCATTCCCAACTCCATTCACAGATGAGGTGTTGGACAATGTAGGCGGTTAGGAAGCATATTATTTCATTGATGGGTTCTTAGGGTACCACCAGATCAAAATCATGCCGAAGGATAGGAGTAAGACAACCTTCGTGACTGAGTGAGGTTGCTTTCAATATAATGTCATGCCATTTGATTGAAGAATGCCTCTGATATCTTTTTGGGCGTGGTTGTTGCAACATTCAGGGAATATATAAATAAGTTCTTGGAGGTCTATTTTGACGACTGGACTGTATTTGGGTTGGTTAGGTGCCATGTAGAGAACCTGCGCTTGATGTTGGATACATGCCGAAGATACCAAATCGCGCTCAACCTCAAGAAGTGTATGTTCCTCGTTCCTTTTGGGAACATGTTGGGGCATGTGGTTTGTAGACAAGGGCTGATGGTAGACCCCACAAAAATTGTGGTGATTCTAAATTTGGAAGCATCGCAGAGTGCGAAACAACTGCGCGCTACTCTGGGGCATATGAAGTACTAAAGGAAGTTCATAAAAGGCTATGCCAAGATCACTACGCCGATGGAAAATTTGTTGAAAAAGGATGTCACGTTCTACTGGAACAATGACTGTAAGAAAAGCCTGAACGTATTGAAAGAAAAGATGGTTACTGCGCCAATTCTGGTCTTCTCGAACTGGAAGTAAGAGTTTCATGTCCATGTTGACTCATCGATTATAGCACTGGGGGTAGTACTAACACAGGATGGTGGAGAAGGATTGGATCACCCTATCACATTCGCGAGTCGTAGATTATCTAAAGCAAAAAAAGAACTATTCCACCACTAAACGCAAGGGACTAGCTATGGTATATGCACTCCAGAAGTATCAACACTACTTGCTAGGAGGTCACTTTAAGATGTATACAGATCACTCTGCACTGAAGTACTTGGTCAATAAACATGTGTTGGGGGGACCAATGTGCAATTGGCTCTTAATGTTGGGAAGACATTATTTAGAAAGAACAATCGCATAGACGGTTCTCTGCGTAGAAGCGTTCAACAAGGTATGCCATGCGCTGAACAAAGTATGTAATGCGCAATAAAGTGATTGGGACCTATGCGTACCCATAATATTATGGGCTTATATGATGACATGGAAGAAACTAACGGGATAGACACTTTTTAGGCTGGTCTATAGAGTGGAAGCTATAATGCCTATGGAATACATCATGCCTAGTTTGTGCATCACAACGCTCACAGGTATGACAGACCACAAAGCTTTGGAGGAGAGGCTCGCTTAGTTGGAGGAGCTCGAGGAGGAACGATTTTTGGCTAGATTTCACCAGCAGGTCCAAAAGCAGCACGAAAATGCTTGGCACGATCGAAATATTAAGTTGCACACCTTCAAGGTGAACGATTTGGTGTTGTTGTACGATAGTAAGTTCGATAAATTCCCAGGGAAGCTCAGAATGCATTGGCTGGGACCATATGTTATTAAGTAGATCATAGATGGTGGCACGATGCAGTTGGTAAAGTTAAATGGAGAACTCTTCCTAGGAAAAATCAGTGGTAGTCATTTGAAGGCATACACAGGGGGTTCAACCATCTGACTAGCCGACAGAAGCACAGTCTTAGCACTCTAGGTAGCTGAAAGGAGGCGCAGGACTATAAATTACTCTGCCTGGGAGCTGGGCGATGTCAGGACTGCGCGCAGTAGCGAAGTGTCACAGGGTCCGCGACAGTGCGAGGGTAGCTGCGCTGCCATGCGGGTCGACTGGAAAGTGACCGTTACAGTCACTATTCACAATGTGATGCTTGGTATGAGAACAAATGGAGTGGGTGATAGGCATTTAAGGTGAACTTTATGGGCTAGATTCTTGAAAATCTGCCACCAATCGAGCATTAATGGACCGAATGTGGGGAGAATGGTCGAATTCAAATTCAAAAGATGCTATAAATTTCAAAGGGCTTTCGAGCAAGCAACACTTGGAAATTTGAGGATTGAGCTGTTGCGCGGACATACATTCATGAACCCAGATCTGTTCGATCTTCTGAAGGTGAATTCGTTGTTTGAGCATTTACTCGAGCCGTTAAGAGAATTGTGGAATAGCACTATGGTAGCACCTGAGGAAGCCATGGATACCAGAGTAATGACTGCCAAGGAAGCCGCGCAGGCCATGACGAAAGTAGAAGTCCCAAAAAGTGTCGGGATAGTCGCAGAAATCCCTAAATCACCGTGCATGCCGATACCCAAAAAATACAAGCAAGCTATGGTACCAGTGTGTGTATCCCCTAGGAACCCATTAAGGACTAAGCTTAGCATGGAAGAAAATGGGAAAACTATTAATTTGGAGATTGATGAGGAGGAAGAATTTCAAGAAATGTTGGTAGAGGAGGAGGAGGATGTAGAAATGGAGGTTGACACCCGGGATGCGGACCCTCTTACCAGGTTGCCCGCATATGTTCCTCCGTGGAAGGGTAAAGCAAAGGTGCCCAAAAACATAGATGAGAGCAAAAGCTCTCTGTAGGCTCCACTGCTCTCTGACGACATTATTTTTGATTGAGCGCACTTGGGGTGAGTACTTGTATTAAAATTTGAAGACTGGGATCTCGTGAACCACGAGAAGTTCCCACATTTGGCATTCTCGCAGCTGATGCGCCAGAAGAAAGACGCCCCGACTGGAGTCATAGAGTTGGAGCCACG
Organism: Pinus taeda; assembly: GCA_000404065.3. Taxonomy (NCBI): domain Eukaryota; kingdom Viridiplantae; phylum Streptophyta; class Pinopsida; order Pinales; family Pinaceae; genus Pinus; species Pinus taeda. The sequence goes on along the minus strand of APFE030950738.1, from coordinate 25,665 downwards.
TAAGTGGTTGAGAGGTATAGAAAAGGCAGGGTTGTTAAACCTGCTCTGGGTGCCGCATTACCATTGCACGCCAGTGACCTTTTTTGTCATCAGGCAACTGCTCTTCTTGGTGCATGATGGGTGCTTGTGGCTGGAGGAGCCCATCCCCATCGCGGACCACTTAATTCATAGAATTACTCGGCTCCCTTGCAAAGGGGAGGACCCAACGAACATCTTGGAGGGTTAGAGTGATGATTTGGCCATTGCGGAGGCCATGAAGAAGAAGTTCACGCTGGAAAAGAAGAGAGGGTACGCGATTTCTAGCATCAAAAACCCTGTGGTTAAAGTCGTGACGCAGATATTGGCAGGGAAGGTTATGTGGAAGTGCCGTGCGGATGAGGTACCTGTGCTGGTGGTTACACTTGCTGTGCAATGCGCATAAGGGGTCCAGTTTAATTGGGCAAACTACTTGTGCGAAGAGTTCCTTGAGAACTGCCACGAGGCACAGGAGAAGGGGAAGACTTTTCATTATGCATGGTTGTTTCTATCTATAATACTCGTGGCTTGGGAATTGCCCGAGGACATCCAGTTCCTGACGATCGGGCATGACCTTTTGGAGGCAGCGAAGTACGCTTCGCTATGGGCAACTAGAGATGTGCAGAGGATAAGGGATAGTAAGATATTCTGGGTATTCATGGAGATGAACATCAGAATGGGGATTAATTGCAAGCCATGGTTATCGCCCACAGCCTATAACAGTTTGTAGAGCTTCGTGGAGTTCAAGGAATATTTCTATCATGTTTACATCAAGGCACGGAAGGACGCCGTGAAGACATGGCATGAGCTACTTTATCTGGCGATAAAAGATGTCATCTTCGTGGTCCTTGAGTCGTGGCCACCGGAGTGGCACGCTCCAGCCAGCTCCACAGTGGAAGTAGAGAAGTCTGCCGCACAGAGGAAAGAGGATGAGGCGAAGCTGTGGATGACGCAATTGGTAGAGAAGCATAGGAATGAAGCAGCAACATCCAAGGCCCAGGCAATGAGGGACACTGCGAAGGTGGTGGAAGAGCAGCAAAAGGCAACAGAAGAGCGCGAAGGATAAAAGTCGCCTTCGCTCGAACAGGAAATAGATACAGAGCAAGGTGGCACGGACTCGTAGATAACATCCACACAGCTGAAACGACAACACCCAAGAGAGCAGGTAGGGCCGCAAAAGAAGTCGAAGGCTTCCAAGACTTATTTCGACCCGATCACCCTCACTGAGAGGGATCTGCATGACATTGGGGAGACGGTGAGGGACGTCACCATGGAGATCCTCCAACAGTTCACGGAGGAAAACTAGATGGTATTGGGGGCTCTTCGAGTACAAATACAGCAGTTTCAGGTGTGCACTCCATAGGCTGGCACTATGTCAACCAACCTTGTAGTATGCATGTCCGTGGCTGAGGAAATGCTATGCGCCCGAATGACAAACACTATAGTGCTGCCAGAGGGAGCACTCGTTACAGAAAATGAGGCTGATAGGCCTATGGTTAGCGAGCTTAAGGGAATCGAGCTAAATATGGCCAAAATCCCTCGAGAGATGCTCTATGTTTTGTAGGACAGAGTTACTGCAGAACTGCGAGCCAGGGAGGGTCACACGCTCCAGGTCATGAGTGAGCAGCGCATCAACATTGAATAGTTGAGTTTGCAGTGCAACGAGGTAGTGGCATAGAACTGAAAAATAGTACAGGTGGTCGAGGAAGCCTATCAGATGGTCCTAGAGCTAGCCATCCAAGCAGAAGAACCAGTGGAGGCGCGCGTCCAGAATCTAGCAATAGGGGTGCGCGAGGCAAAGGAAGAGATGGCTAGGGTTCAGCTCGAACTAAAGCTCCAAATAGCCAAACTGCAATTGAAGGAGTAGCCTTCAACTCCGCCAGAGGTTAAGGAAAAACGTGCCAACGTGATTACAACAACAATAATGGAGGTCAACAGTGCAGTGAAAGACTGCACAAAGCTGTTTGAGGAGTCGTTCGAGGTTCTCACTACTTTGCATGAGGACCCGAACATACAATGCCTAGAAACAGAGGCGTGCGAGTTACAATAGAAACATGACAAAGTAAAAGGGACCACGCATATGGTTGCCCTTACACAGAGGCTCGTGAGGATGCAGTAGGCGAAAGCCCTCAAGGAGCAGGTGGATGGTACTCAACACAAGGAAATAGTTTTGAAGGCGTGCTTACAACTGTGGATTGATGAGGCGTATTTCATTACATCCTCTATTGAAGCAAAGCCCACGTAGATTCAAGGAACACAAGAACAGGTTCAGGGAAGCAGTTAAGCTACAATGGTCTCTGAATAGTGTGTCTAGGAAGTGCAGAGGGTAGCCACTCAATGCGCTGTCGATCTTGTAGCGATCCAGGTAGAATTGGGAGGTCTTCGCGCAAAGATCTCCGCGCCGACAGAGTGACTCAAGGGTGAGTCACGATGTTTGTGTTGGGGGCCTGTTGGGCGTGTGATCCTCCAAGGGAAGTTTTGGGGCTTAGAGCCCAGATTTTTGTCAAAAGTTGTAACCCCGATGTAAAGACTCCACATTTTTTGGGCGTGGAATGCGTAGTTTGCAAAAGAGTCATAGGTTTGTTCGCCCTTAATTTTGTAATGTAATGTCGGTTGTAGGGATCTACCCATGGTCCGCGGACCATGGGATTAGATAAATAGAGCGAGGCTCTAAGTAGCTAAGACATCGATCGATCACTTAATAATAATGATAAGGATGAAGAGTTGAGTCATATCTCAAGTGTAAAGTCTAGTTTTGGGTCGTAGAGTAGGAGAAGGATCTGCAGCTGAGTGCGCAGAGGCCTAGTAGTCTGGAGCTGAGTGTGCAGACCCCTGTAGTTGAGTGCACAGGGCGAGTCGAGTCTGTAACAGTTGAAGTATTAATAAAGAGAAGTTTCATATCTATTATGTGTATTTATTTCCAGTTTTATGCATTGAATATATTGGGTATAAATTGCACTTCTATTGTTTATATGATGCGCGAATATATATGATTGCATTGATTAAGTGAATACAAGATATAATATCTGTTTACGCGAAGTTGACTAACATCTGTAAGAAGATAAGTAAGATTCGCAGTGTAGATTGGGGAAATAGTGCAGTTCGTTGCAATAGCAGTGCAAAAGCATCTCAACCTCTGGTTAGGGCTGCACAAAAGATGATTATAACAGCTTGCGAGGGTATTGAAGGTTAGAACAATGCATGAAGTAACCTGGCGAAGATAAGGTCAGTTGGACTAAATCGACACCACAGACATCTCAAGGGTGCAGAAACTTGGTTCCAGCATTTCCCCATACTGCTTTGGGTGAGACTTCAGTTCGCGCTCTGCGGGTTGATGCTGAAAGGGCCAATAGTGTAGTGATTTGTTTGGCTAAATAACTCTGAACCTGGGTCAGGCCCCCTCAATTCAACACATATGAAGTGCATATTTAAAAAATTCATATTCTAACATTCTTTAGAGGCATAAGCAACTTTGCTGCTATTTCATTTGTTTAATGTAGGTGCATTCTAACTTTTTGTATGTTTTGATATTTTTTATTGGAAGTCAATAACAATATTTTTGGTGAAATTGTAATGTCTTTTATTGTTATAAATGTGTGTTTTAATGTTTAAATAAATCCATTACTTTTGAAACTGTCTTTCAGATTAATCACATCATTATTTGTTGGTTGACGTTTCGAGCCATCTAATATGGTTCATCCTCAAGACAAAGTTGTTCTGAGGATGAACCACATTAGATGGTTCGAAACATCAACCGACAAATAATGATGTGATTAATCCGAAAGAGAATTTCAAAACATCATTGTGGATCACAAAATTCTAAGATAAAAAAATCCATTACTTTGAAAAAACCTTTATATTACCAATTTTTTTTTATCAATTTCATAACTCAAATTTGTGATTCTAATAAATTTCTTATCAAAATTCAAACAAAATTAATTAAAATACCAAAACATTAAAACTTTAAACCATAACTTTAATGTAGATAAAAACAACTTAATACAGTAGAAAGACCATCTACACCACCATCTTGTATAGTGCAACTCTTCGCTGCTTGTACACATGGACATCCAATAACCTCCACCTAGGTGAATCATTAATGCAATGTGTTTTAACAAATTAATAAATATCACGTGTGAAGTAGCATCTAACGTGCATTTGCTTGACGACATTGGAATATGTTCCATTATTTCAGCGTGTGAAGTATTAATTTTTAAAGCTCCCATAGCTGGTATTCATTTATAATGTGTAATTCCATTAACATGATAATTCGTAATCAATCTTAACACTAGATGGATATGCAACATTAAAAGAAGTTTAACCATGTTCTGACCTAACAAGTTTAGATATTTATTAATTGTTTCATGTTTAAACATTTTCTTCATGTCATGTGTTTTGATGTTGCTTTGGTCCTTACTACTATTGCAACCTCGAAATTATCTTGTTCGCTCAAACTTTTGGTACGTATTATCGGTCTCTCGTTGTGTGCAACTGTCTTTTAAGTTTCAATGGTGAATTATGGGGATGAGCAATCTATGGCCCAATGGGATTGTGAGGCTTTGTAACACTGTCGCAGGAGTGGCAAGATTGTGAGGCTTTGCAAGACGAACAATAACCTTTTGAATGACAGAATTGCAGGAGTGGCCAGATTGTGAGGTGAGCAATAACCTTTTGAACGACACAATTGCGGGAGTGGCCATATTGACAACCCAACAAGATTACGAGGCCGCTCATGACTATCATGGGTTAACACTTTCCTGGGTATAGGGGGGTGACGACGCAATGGAAACTAGTTGGTAATTCCACAAAGTTACATGGATGGCCCAAATATATTATGCCCCCTTGCTCATTCTCTCAAACCATTTTATAACCCCCCCGCATAAACCACCCAGTTTGTTGGACTTTGAAGTGAAAAATCAAGTTTTGGTTCTAGGAAATGGAAAGTATCTCGACGCTTACTCTGAATTGCATTATCTCGAGAGTCAAAGTCTGAAACTTAAGCGATAACTTGAAGGAGATTTTGGCATCTCGTTAAGTGGTGTGAAACTAGAAGTCACAACTCGACCCAAAACAAGAATTAGACCTATTTACCTCAAAATAATTATTGTTAATAATTAACTTCAACTTCACTCTCCATCAGTGCTTATGATATTCAATATAAATCCTACAACTACTTAATCCTTCAATGGGTTGATTATCTCAATAGGGAATCATCACTGCACTGGGATTATAACATGCAAAGATTGTAGATACTCATTACAAAATATTAACACAAGACGACCAAAAACAAAATAAGCATAGAGTATAACTTAAGCTCGAAATTAGATTGCACAAAATTAGGTGATTACATAAGATGCAATATTTTTCTCTTGATTTGTTCAATGCATCCCCTCCTTTTCTCCAGCGAGCCCTCTACATCCTATTTAGATAACAAAATAACTTTATCACTAGATGACGGTCGTTAACTAACAACCCTCTCATATTTTTGCTACATATATCCTTCGTTTAGAAACCAAGGCCACATTTTTTCTACATTTGTCTCTTACAAACACCTCAACATAACCTCCAAAATAACACAAGTTCTAAATTACAGTATCACAATTTAAATAAAATTCAAAAGGAACCATTCCTTTTGGTGAAATAATTTCTTTGCTAAGATGCTCCTACATTACACTACAAGGGTGGAAAGGATTTCTCCATTAAGTCTTCAACATCCATGCCAAATTTGGAAATTTTTACTGTTGTCATCCAACTGGTATCTTCTATTAGCTGATTTTTCCATTTGACCAGATACTAAAAATATTCTCTTCCTCTAGTTCTCTTGGTCACCCTCTTTCCCAACACTACTTATATCTTTATTTGAACTACTTTTGGCAATTGGTCTTCCATCTATAGGTCTAACCTTCATCTCTTATAGGTGCATCTGTTGTCTCCTTAAAGGATATAAATCTGCTACATTGAAAATTGGTGAAATCCTAATATTACCTCGGAATTTTAGTTCATATGCATTGGAAAAAACTTCCTTAGGAATATACATGGACCATTTTTCTTAAGATTTAATTTGTTGTATGCTGCTCTAGGAAGCATTGTTTTCCTGATATAAGCCATTACTAAGTCACTAACTTCAAAGTCACAATGTTTCCTTCTTATATCTCCTTTCTTTTTGTACATGTTGTTGGTTTCTTGTAGTTGTTGCTTGACCCTCTCTTGTAGTGCTTGCATGCTTACAACAAAATTCCTCACCTTCAACACCTAATTTCCTACTTTCCCAAATTTATCAATGCATAAACCCCTCTTGGATTTATTCCATGTACTATCTAGAATCGACTCATTGCATTGTTTCTATTGGGAGAATTACTATAAGAAAACTCCACTTGAGCAAGAACTTGGTCCCTGTTACACAAAAATATCGTCACCATGATTATTTGCAGTCAGTATGGGTCCATCATCACTTATACTAGCCTCCTAAGCAAGTCTCAGACCTTAGCTCTTCATGTCAAGCTTTGCAAAAGAGAGAAAGACAATGAAAATCAATATTACTCTGGTTCCGCACTTTCTCCTACTTTTACCTGCGAACCCGCACCCTTTGTTCATAATACCTGCGTACCTGCACGCTCTATCCGTAAAGGGGTGGGTGCGTACCCCTGTAAAAGTCAAAAAGGCGCAAGTTTATCCTAAAAAACTCACTTTTGGGTTAATTCTAGATGTTTCTAGAAGGATTTTGACGTGGTTTTTTCGCTCCAAGGTGGTTCATGCATCCCAAAAGAGAAGGAGCTAATCCCTTGATAGGAGGAGCTATCCCTTTGAAGGAGGGCTTTATCCCTTTGAAG
>APFE030950738.1:4411-18800 GCA_000404065.3 Pinus taeda | reverse complement strand
AGGGTAAATGCTGATGGAATTGGGAATTCCTAGTTAAACTTGAGAGGAGAGATCACATACCTTTTGGTTTCATTGGGAAGTGAGTGAAACTTGTCAAAGTAGAGAAGACTTCTTGTCGAACCCTGGGAGGAGCTTGTACAACATCAAGGCACAGGTTGTAAAGTTCTTCTTGATTTGAATTAATACAATAAGATTCATTTTTCTCAACAAATTGTCTTATGTGGTTTGTTTCATAATCTCCTTGATCATTATGATGAATATGCTTTATGATATTGGCTTTTCAGGTGCTATTTAATTTGGTTTGCTTGTTTGTGTTTGCAGAGTTACACTTCAAGGACGCTCATTTGGAGCGAGGGAGCGAGGCTTCCACAAACTTGCATTGGACCCAAGGTAGGCCTAAAACACTTGTTTTCCTTTGTTTTAATTGCATATTTAGAGAAAGATAGTTTTTGATTGGCTTGCTTGTCACTAGATATCAGTAGATACTGGGAAGGTCGATCTTGTCCGCAACCTCGACTCATTCCGCGTGACAGTCCCATAGCTTGGAATGTTCACTTGCCATCTCAAACTGTTCCCCAAAATCCCATTCACCACCTCTATCTGCCCATATATTTGTGGGTAATAAGCTTAACTAAAATTCAAGTTGGTTCCTAGTTTCTTCCACAATGTTCTCGAAAAATGGCCCACAAATCTTGTATCTGAATCTAAAATAATGCTTTTGGGAAAACCATGTAACCTTATTATTTTCTTAAAGAATAAATTAGCTGCATTAGTTGCATCATTAGTCTTAGCACAAGCAATAAAATGAGTGATTTTAGACCCATCCACAACAACATAGATGGACTTGTTTTCCTTTTGGATTCAAGGTGATTCTAAAACAAAGCCCATACTATTATAATCCCATGGTCTGGTTGAAATTGGAAATGGTTGGTATAATCCTATATTTTGACTCATTATTTCGACTGCAAGCACATTCTGCATTTCTCAAAACGTCTCTTTACGTCAACTCACATACCTAGCCAGTTATAAAAAGAATATAATAGATCAAATTTTTTGTTAGCTTCAAAGTGTCTTAATAATCTACCACTATGCTTTTCCTTTTAAAATGATCTCTCATGGAACATTTTGATATCCAAAGTCAATTTTCTTTGAACAACAATGCATCCTAGATCATATAGCTTGAAAACTCTGTTCTATTCATGTTGGTTGGGTTTTCACAAGCTACATGTGCTCCCTTGAAATTTGTATCATCCTTGTACATATCTCTTAGTTCCTAAAAAATCAACTTGGAATTATTGCAGCGTCAAGTTGAATCTAATTAAAGCATCAACTACCTTGTTTGATGAACCACTCATATGCTTGATAAAAAAAGTAAAATTATGATAATTCTACCCATTTGGTATGTCTTTGGTTCAATTTTGGCTGACAATTGCATAGCATGATTGTCAATATACAAGACAAATTCCAGGGCATCAAGTAATGTCTCAAATTTTTCAAGGCTTGAAATATAACATAAAATTTGTTATCATACGAGGAATATTACTGCTTGGCTTCATTTAACTTCTTGCTAGAGTAAACAACTGACCTACTTTCCTGACTTAACACTACTCCCATGACAGTTGCACTCGCATTTGTTTCAACTTCAAAAATATTATATAATCCTAGTAGTGCCAAAACATGCTATTATGTGATATTTTGTTTTAATAATTTAAAATTTCAATAAGCCACTACAATCCATTTGAAAGATTGCCTGCTCTCTTTAATGGTATCTATAATAGGCGAGCATATATTGCTGAAGTTTTTGATGAATTTTCTATAAAAAATTGTGAGACTGTGAAAGTTATTTTCCTTAAATATATTCCATGGGTCAAGAAGTTACGAGCCAAGAAATTACAAAGCCAAAATATACACCAATTCCATTTTGATAAAGGTACATTTCTTCAAATTAATCAACATCCCTTCTTGTTGCAAGATATTTAAAATCAGTTTGGTATGTCTCAAATGTTCCTCATTTGTGTGGTTGTACACTAAAATGTCATCCAAATAAACGATGATGAACTTTCCTTTATATTCCTTCGGAATTTCATTCATCAATATCATAAAATTACTGGGTGTGTTAATAAGGGAAAAATGCATCATAGCCACTCTTAAAATCCATGGTTTGTTTTGAAATTTGATTTCTATTCATCCCCTTCTCTAATTTGATTTGATGGTACCCACTCTCCAAATCAATTTTCGAGAAATATTTAGCACAACTCAGACAAGTAATTAGATCATGAATACATGGAAGAGGAACTCTATACTTGATAGTTATCTTATTGATGACTCTCGAGTTTGTGCACATCATCCATCCACCATCCTTCTTTGGACTGCGAATAGTGGGAATAACACATGGATTGAGGCTTTCTTTGATGAGGTCCTTATCCAACATTTTTTTTACGTGCTTCCTCACTTCTTCATTTTCTCGAGGAGACATTTTGTAGGCCACTTTATTTGGAAGACTTGCTCTGGAAATTAAATCAATATAGTGGTTAATGCTTTGAATGGGAGGTAAATTACCTGGTAATTCATCCACAATCGTGTCTGCAAAATGATCCAATATAACCTTGACTTATTAGGAAAATCATCTAAAATTGCGCTGATACGAAAGAACTTGAGTTTACCAATCAAGGCAAAACATACTTCCTTCTTTTTGACCCCTTGTAAGAGATCCTTGTCAGTCAACAACAATGTACTAGGACCAACTTCTTCTTTAACTCCTTCACCTTGCAAGGGTGGTAATGTATGTTTGTGACCATATTTTTGAAGTGTGTAAGTGTTCCTTCTGCCATCATGGATAACTTTCCTATCAAATTTCCATGATCTTCCCAAAAAAATGTGGCAAACATCCTTGAAAATTACGTTACACAATATTTCATTTGTATACCTTCAAATTTGGAAATCTATTCTACATTGCTGATTTGATGCCCTTTTTGTAACCATGAAACTTTATAAGGAGTAGGAAGTGGTATTTTTTTTTAATCTACTTTTCAACCATCTCTGTAGAAACAAGATTATATGTGCTACCACTATCAATCACAACCCTACAACACTCACCTCTTGACTTACACATGGTCCTAAACATACTTATCCTCTATGTTGGTTCCTTAGTTTCCTTTTCTGAGTTAATCAAAACTCTCTTCAACAATAGGGATTCACCTACTTCAATAGATTCTTTAGTTACCATTGTATTTGCATTCTTCTCTCTATCTTCTACCTCCTTCACACTCCTCTGACCTATTGGAGTATTATTTGGTCATCCCCATGATATATGGTCCAATTTTCCACAATTTTAGCATTTGGGTTCGTAGTCTCTGCTTCTGCATCTACCTCTAAAGAAAGATCTTCTTCCTCTAAAGTCACCTCCTCTTGATGGTTGTTTATTTGAAATCCCATCGCCTTCCTTTGGAGGTTGAAATCTTTATCTACTACTTGATTATCGTTTGCCTCTAGCATAACGTTTTCCTTTTACCTTCTAAGTATATTTCCTAGAAGCCATTTCCTCAACTTTCAAATCAACATAGTCACGCATCCAATGCTATGTTTAGATTCAATATACCGATCTCATCTTGAATCTCATTCCTCAATCCATTAAGATATTTGAAAATTTCTCTACATCCTCTTCAATGTGTCCAACTCTAATATTGAATTTATATAATTCTTCAGTATAGTCTTTCCCTCTCATGGATTTATGTTTAAGGTTTCACAACTCTTTCAAAAGGTTTAACTGGTAATCCTTGGGTTTGAATTTATTTTTTTATTTTTTTCACCATTCTATCCCAACTTTTAATCTTGGTATTGCTTTTTATTTTCTTGTCTGCCTACATTTCATCCCACCAAAAAGTTGCATGTCCTTTCATCCTAGTGATAACAAACTTCTCTTTCTTTTCCACATCCTTTTTTTCATAATAAAAATACTTGTCCATGGAAATTATCTAGTCCATTAATTCATCAACATTCAAATGACCTTCATATACAAGTAATTACATATTTCATCTGACACTCATTTTGGCTATCATCTTTACAATTTTATACTTTGTTGATTCTCCTCCTCCTTCTTCACTACAAGGTTCTCCTTCTGCTTCATTTACATTTCTTGTATTAGCTCCTCACCTCTAAGTAATTTCTATTGCTTCAAACCTTTGTTTAATACACCTCATCTCCTCTTCTAAGATTTTGTTTGCTATAGGCCTTCCTCTAGTTGCTCCTACAAGTCTCCTTCCACTTTCTCCTTGAGATTATCTTCTATCCCTTTATGCCATGCTCAAGAGTGATTATGCTTTGATATGAAGATTTAATGTCGCTTTGGTCCTTACATTTGCAACCTCAAAATTATTTCTTATGCTCAAAATGTTGTTGTGTATTCCCAACCTTTCTTTATGTGCTGCCCTCATTTAAAAACCAACCAAGTTTTAACGATGCGATCATGAGGATGAACGATCTATGGGCCAACAAGATTATGGGGCCTCCAAAGACTATTTTTGGGCCCTTATTGACAAGAAATCACCTTTGAACAATGCGATCATGGGGGTGCCGAGATCTATGGCATAACAAGCCTGTGCAAACTCCTAGGATTGTCATGGGTTAACACTCGAGTGGGGTGGGTGTAGTGGAAACCACACTGTAGTGACGCCAAGTTACATGGACGACCTAGATATACTATGCCCCCCTGTTACACATCATTTTGTCATTGTTCCTGTACTCCTTGTTCCTTAATCATGGAGGAGCTCTACAGTGAACCCCGCATGCTTTGCCTTCATGAAGAAACTCCCATTGTGTCCCTCTTCATGAGCAGATCAATTCCCTTTTGCACCATTTCCCTTGAAACTTTTGTTTTTCCCAGTTTATAAGACCGACGCTAATGGACTTTCTCTCCCTCACTCCAATGTGCAGAGATTAGCACTATCCCTAGCATCGACCAGAGTGACTAAGATGTGTTCCAGTTGCACTGGTCCTATTATGGAAAGTTTTTTAAATAAAGAGATGAAGCTTCCAACTCTAGAAGCTTTTTAATGGAAGTCTGGTAAATGGTTTGGCCAGATGGGGTTGAGGATGTCAGTTTGGGCTCCTTTCCCCTATAATGATGGAAATACCTCAAGGGATAAGCCCTTCTCCCATGAGAAGAGGATCCATCTCCAATCCATTCATCCTATATAAACCTCCCTTATTCCCAAGCACAGGCTAGTATTAATGTTGGTGTGCTAGTGCTATTTTGGTTTGCAATAAACAACAAGTTATTCCTAGTTGTGTGAGGGAGAAGTGTGATTCGGTTTGGAGTGAAGCCTAAAGGGAAGAGCCTTAAAATTATTGTGGATTGAGGCCATCATGGAATGCTAGCAAAAGTGTGTGGGAATCTGGTCTTGTCAGAGGAGGACTGCAACGTCAAGACAATGGTTGTAATCTCTTTTTGATATTAATATATGCAATTATCAATTGATTTCCTACATGATTTATTATCTTACATATTCATGGCTTAATGTTTCCTGACTTGTTCAGTAGGTTGAATTACAATTTGTCTATTATCACAGTTGTTGTTTATTTTTGTTTACTTGTTCCAGGTGCTTGAAGAAGGAAGCGAGAAATAGCTGGAGGAAGCAAGCAAGGACATCATCAAATGGGATAAGCGTACTAAGAGGTAGGCCCTATTAATTGGTTCTAACCTAAGGAAATCTTCCATAGAATGTATCTATTGTGGATAGACCCATTATCAGGCTAGAGGAATTTGTTTGTGTCTACACCTATAGTTTTACTTCAACACAAATCATCGACTTTTCTAGTTCCACTTTTTCCCTTTGACTCTGTTTCTTTTCTCCTGCTTACTAGCTTGAGTCTAAAATTCATAGTAGTAGATTTGGTCCCTGTTTCAATTTTTATTTTTTTATTTTTTCCTTAGCTCCCTCGATCAATGCGCTTAATTCATTGACAGTCACGCCGATTACCGCGAGTTGCTGGGAAATAGTTACGTCGACCAACCTCTAGTGCGTGTTGTCAGTGAGGCGGTCGCGCCGATGCTTGTACGTGAAGATTAGGGCCTAACCCCAATCTTGGCTAGTGTGTTCTACTCTTGTGATTTTGACCCTGTAAGCCTTTTGAACCATTTTCTCCCTGACTAGAAAGCTACTTTTCGTTTGGTTTTATTTTCTTGTTGGCTTATCATCTTTCTGCTTGATTAATTGAGTCATTGAGTGGTTAGCGACAATAGGGCATCTAGTTTATTGTCCATTCAGCTTTTTGTGAACTCAGTAAGTTAGGTTGTAGGTTTACTTACTCCTTGCATTTCATTTTTGGTCCTTTTACGACTTTGACGTCTATTACACAAGTTTGAGAAGTTTTCGTTTGCTTGTCTAAACGTTTTTTTTCAGCATGGATCACATTGCTTGTCTTGTGGTTGGTAAGGTTGGTGTTTCATTGGCCTGAATGAGTTTCTCTTTTCATTTTTTCATTTGATTGAAGAGCTTATTGTATCGAGTACTTTTTCACTGAAGAATTATATGCGAAAAGTTTATTTCGTTGTTTCATGAAAAAGTATGAAATTCTAGTTTGTTGCATCATTGTGCTACAATAGCTTGCATCATTAAAAGATTAGAATTGTGTCAGCATTTGGAATAGGAAAATAACTTTTTCTCTTTTGAAAGGACTAACAGATAAGTGCTTGTCAAGAAATTAGGAATTGGAATGCATTTTTCTTTTTAGTTTTTTTTTTTTTTTTTATTGAAAAAGTAAGGTAGTGAAAGATCATTTCGTTTTCAGTTGCTTGATTGTTTGCATTTGATTGAGTAGTTTCTATCCTCTCTAGTGTAGGCATTTCATGGAATTGAAAGGGTCTTGTCTCATTTAGCTGCATTTAAGGTTTTTCGAGTCGCATCGCTAAGCCCTGAAAACTAAAACATAACTCAAGATAAACTTTAAAATGAATTCAATTAACCTAAGGCACATTTGACATTAATGATCATATCTAGAAGGTCTAGGCTAGAGACGTCTTCCGACGTCTTTAAACCTAATGGATGTCATTAACTTCGGCATTAGATAGTGCTAGTATGGATTTGTGCTCCCTGTATTGTCGAGTATATAACAGGAGACCCCTCTAGGCTGCAATCCTTTTATCCTTAGGAAGCCGATTCGGCCGCCTTGCAAACGTGATACACCAAACACAACATTCGGGGAGATTGTCTGCTCGTACTTCTCGGTTCGCCGGGAGGTATTCTACAGTTCACGATTGCCTGATAGTCCTGTTTACTTAGATAATCCAAAGTAGTCATTTGATCTTTTTGACTTATTAAACTTAAGGGATCATTCGAGCACTTGTCCTTTTGAGCTCGTTTCCAATCGAAAGCGATAGAGTCATCTTTGTTTCTTTCTCGACTCTTAAAAAATGAAAGAACACCAGTCTTTTATGCGTCTTAATAATTGATTTTCCATGATCCAAAAACACCCTGTTAGTCTTTTTTGAGACCAAATCGTGAGTTTCTCTTAAAAGAACATTTTAAAGCCTTGAAGTTAATTTTTTTCTCAACTAAGACAAGGTCATCGTGGTTGAACCATCTGGTTCACCCTGTTCCTCTTCCTCTCCTCTGTCTACAAGATTGTTTGAGGAGTTGTTTCCTAAGTTACCAGAGTCGAGGACCAAGGTGTTGAACTCAGAATTGTTCTGAGCATTCAATCTTTGTCATCTCTTCCTTCGCCTACTTTCGATACTAGGTCATCTGCTGATCTTGGCTTGGAATCTCCGGACAATCCCATTGAAACTCCTAAGAACTTGCCGACCACCGACGATCAGCTTGGACTGGTTATCTACCCTCCGAATCCTCTGTTTTACCCTGTTGTGATATCACCGCAGCATCCTTACACTCCGTACAACCAACCAAGTGTTCCTTTGGAACTATCCTCTCGTACTTCTTCAGCCATTCATCGTCGTTTGTTTCCAGACATGGAACCCGAAGGCGATGCTCCAGTCACCTCTCTGGATGAGTCCAAAGTTTCCACTCCACACACTGTTGAGGGGGAAGAGTTTTCTTTTCCTCCCAAGGGTTTCGCATATTCAGGGGGTATATTCGCCAGTTTTCCACCCAACTATGTGTCTTTGGCACAGTTGGTTTCAAGTACACCTAGTGCCTCATCACTTTACCATAACCCTGTTTGGGCGTCAGGCGCCATGCCTACTTCAGGTTCGTTCATTACAAACACGACTCCACAACAGGCTGTTACCTCAGTCTTAGTGCAACCCACCGTTCCAAATACCATTGTATCATCAATCCCATTTACCCGTCAGGCACAACTGACAGTCTCAAAGAATGTCTTTGTCATTTCCTCCATCCCTCTAGTCAGTGGCCAAGCTGTGCCACCGCTTGGGGGGTAGAACTTGAATGTTTCTATGGTGTTAGGTGCAACTAATGTGAGCAGCTCACAAGCTCACATGCTTGGTATAAACCAACCTTCTTCTAGTATTATTCATAACCCTGCTAATCCTACTGAATCAAGCAATGTCCAGTACCAACAAGTTCAAAATCTCGTTGGTTCGTGTGGATCAAGAAATGTTCATTATCAACAACGCTATGGGGCTCAAGTCCAATACTAAAATCCTTACATTCCATAAGGTTCTCAAGGAATGGTTAATCAACCTTACACCCTCAAATCTGGGCAGTACATCCAGATTGGCTATGGCCAGATTCAGTTAGGAAATTTCACGGGCACCGTTCAAGTACCCTTGCAACAACAAGGGTAGGCTTTGTTACCGCAAGGGAAACCTTTTTTGCAACAAGGGCTTTCTATGCAATCGCAAGGGAAAATCATCCCGCAGCAAGGTCAACTGCAACAATTGCAAGGTTAACCCTTGCAACAGTTGCAACAAACCGCGCAACAACAGATGCAATATGCTCTGCACACCTCTCAACCTCTGCAGCCCCAGATACAAATTTTGCAATCGCAAGGTCAACCCTTGCAACATCAAAACCAACCAGGGCAACAACAACCATTATATACATATCAACATGGTCAACCCTTGTAGGGGCAGGGTCAAGGTCAAGTCCTGCAACAACAGGCTCAAAATCCTCATGTCCTAGGCCAACAAGTTCAGAATCCTACCAGCCAAGGGCATTAGGTACAAAATCCCTCTGTCTAAGGGCAACAAGTGTATCAACCTTATGCCCAAGGACATCAGGTCCAAAACCCTGTTGTTAAGGGACAACAGGTTCATCACCCATATGTTCAAGGACAACAGGTCCAATATCCATATGTCCAAGGTCAACAGGCTCAACAACTTTTTAACCCATACGTTGCTTATCAACAACCTATGGCCAGATAGTTCCAAGTTATTCAAGGTCAAAATCCTCCCTATGGTCAAGGTGATTCGCAATGGGGGCAGGCTAAGATACCATATGGCCAAAATCCCCCACTGTGGGGCCAAAATCATTACCAGGAAGGATGGGCTCCTCTGTACGGACCCGCTTATTCAATCCCATGTATTTTAACACCCAATTGCCATTCTTGGCTACACTCGAGTTTCCAGACATATCTCGCCTTACGAATGATCCAATCCTTCATTCGCCGTACTGGCCTTCGGTGCAGTCCAAGATACCAAGTGATTGTCCAAAGTTCGATGGGAAAGCTAAAGAAGATCTTTAGGCTCATGTGATGACATATAACGTCTGGTGCTCGTTGAACTCGTATGTTCACAATTCCATTCATCTTCATCTTTTCCAATGAAACCTCATGGGTGCTGCAGAGAAGTGGTACATCGAGCTACCTTGAAGTACTTACCATGACTTTAACTCTTTAGCCATGGCTTTCCTCATGCATTTTCAATTACTGGTTCACTATGAAACTCGCACCTATTTTCTCACATCGCTTAAGCAAGATATTGCGACACACATCTCTGATCGCATCCATGAATGGAGACGTAGACGCCACTTGATCAAATTTGAGATTGTTGATTAGTTTCTCATTGAGTGGTTTACCAAATCATTCGTGGCCCCAATTGCTTGCGATATAGTTATGGTTGGATGCATCACTGAAGAGCAGTCCATCGCTCATGCATAGTACTTGGATCTAGTTTACTCTTAGTCTGGTACTTTGTACGAGTTATTACCCGATGCTCCGTGGCCATCATCCGATCCCACAACATCAAAGTCACAAGTTGTACCTCCCGTTGATGGAGTTATTGGTTCAGTTCCCCTGACCCCTGCTAAACCTGCTTCCAAATAGAAGTTGGTGTTAAATGTTGTTCCTAATAGTTCATCCCAGAATCCACGTGGCCTTGGTAAAACCTCAAAGGTCCACGCTATTCAGTCTACTACAACGACAAATCCTCGAAAGGAAAGAAGAAAGGCAAAGGCAAGGGTAAAGCCGATGCCCCGAAACAGGGTCCTCCCAAATCATCTGCTGGCGAATCTTCGCAACAAAAACCTAAGTATCCCTGCCTCATTTGCGAGGAAGATCACTACACTAAGGATTGTCCCCGATGATTCGAAGTTAGTTGCTTGCTCAAAGGGACCCCCTCTGTCCTCAAAGATTCGTTTCCATCTCAGCAGACCCAAATGGTAGACCAACCCCAATCTTCTTCCTCTAGATCTCAAGTGTTCATGATGAGTACGCCTATTAATGTGGATACTAGATCGAAATACTATCAAACTCTTGCTTCGATATCTGGGAAAGAGAAAGAAGCATCGCCTTGTTCTTCTACCCCTAGTTCTGGCCCTCTTCATATTGAGCGCCGTAACCCTGATTCCGCTCTACGACCACCTGTAGAAATCCTCAGATAATCCCAACGTGGGAGCTGCTCAACAATACAATATTGTTGAGGATTTGGCTCAGGCGCCGTCAGCCATGTCAGCTCTCGAGGTACTCAAAATCTGCCCATCACAGCATAAATCATTGCCGTGGGCTATCGGGGGCATCGATCCCACCGATTCTAATTTGATATGTTTTGATATAGAGAACCATGTTCCGCGCCTCCCTCATCAGATTGCCTTTCTTATTCAGGTAATCATCAATGAGAAGACCATCCACTAGACTATCATCGATGAAGGTGCTTCCACCTGCATCATGTTGACCGCATGTTGGAAGGCTATTAGTTCTCCTACTTTGAACCAATCTCCGAACACTTTTGAAGCTTTCGATGGGCACGATTCGAGACCCTTTGGTGTCTTACCTAACCTTGCCATCACCCTAGAAGGCAAGATAGTACAAGTCGAAGTAGAAATTGTTGACGGAAATCTCAATTATAGTCTTCTTCTCGGCCAAAGTTGGACCCATGCCATGGCCTCCTCTTTATTTCACGTGATTCATTTTCCCCATCAAGGGAAGATTGTCACTATCGACCAGCTATCTTTCTTTGCCTCTTCCTCCTTAGATGGCAATGTTCTATATGTTAAGAACACTAGTGCTTCCTATGGGAGTGTGGGGGTAGATCTTTTCAAAGATTCTGCCTTAATGGGAATTTTTCCACTCCCACCTCCTCATGTTGCCTCTGTTAACATGATCTTGATCAAATATGATCCTTGGGTCATACCTTCACCAAATATTGTTGATGCTTGGAGCAAGGTTATCCCGCTTAGTCTTGTTGAAGTCAATTACATGGAAATTGTTTCGGCTTCGAGTTCTGCATCCTCTGATTCTTTTATGTCGAAGACCTCTCTCAATATCTATTCTCAATCCCCATGGCTTGGAACTCTGGAGTCACCTGATCCCTTAGCTGAGACCTTCCTTGCTGATGAAGGTATCATGGAAGTCATGTCTCTCGAGGAACCACCTTGGATCGATACTCATCATCGCTCCTCATTCCTGCCTCGCCTGATGATCATGTTTACTGTTTCAAAGAGTCCTCTTCTCCATTTCCGCCACCGATTGTTTCTCATGTAGTATGGTCAAAAGGAAATTTGGGTAATATTACCCAAACGATGCCAATTGACATTTCTATCAAACCTGGTATCATTGAACACGTTCATATTGGGGTATCTTGTTCTCCATATGAGATCAAGACATATACTTGTCTATTTCATGAATTCCATGATGTTTTTGCGTGGTCCTATGAAGAAATTCCCGACATTGATGCTAGGATTGTAGTGCCCGAAATACCAATGTATCCACACGCAAAGCCCGTTCGCCAACGGCTTCGCCCAGTGCACCCTAGGAAGGCTGCCGTTATTAAGGGTGAATTTGAAAAGCTTCTCAAATATGGGTTCATCTATCCCATCCCCCTTGCAGACTGGGTGTCCAATATTGTCCCAGTGACTAAAAAATAAGGCACTATCTGTGTTTGCGTCGATTATCGAGATCTCAATCGTGCCTGTCCTAAAGAAAACTATCCTACTCCCTTCGCTGATCAAACCATTGATGAATGTGTTGGGAGCGAGATATTTTCCTTTATGGACAGTTTTTCTGGTTACAACCAGATCAACATCGCACTGGCCGATCAAGAAAAGACGAATTTTATATGTCCGTGGGGTACGTTTACATACAAGAAGCTCCCTTTCAACCTCAAAAAAGCTGGAGCCACGTTTCAGCAGGCAATGTCCTATGTATTTCATGATATTCGCAACATTGTCCAACCTTACTTGGATGACCTTCCCGCTCATTCTTGTAAGTGCCAAGATCACCTAGACCATCTTCGGCATATTGTTTTGCGCTATAGACACTATAACATTTGGTTAAACTCGCACAAATGTGTTTTCTGCGTAGAATCAGGATGACTCCTCAGCTTCATCATTTCCAAGGACAAATTCACCTTGATCCACTAAAAGTTGAGCCATTGTAAATTTACCCCCTCCATCTTCATTGCACCAACTCCAAAGCCTACAAGGAAAGACCAATTTTCTCCGTCGTTTTATACCCAATTATGCCGGACTAGATACAGGATTTACTCGGTTGCTAAAACAAGGAACGCCCTTTGTATGGGACAAGGTGGCCCCAAAAATCTTTTGACGATCTCAAGGCTGCCCTTGTAAATTATCCTCTGTTACATCCGCCAGACTATTATCGAGATAACTTCCTTTACCTAGCTGGGGCCCCTAGCACCATTGCTATGGTCTTGGTCCAAGACGACGATGAAGGCAACGAACATGTGATCTACGACCTTAGTCTAAATCTCCTCGACACTAAAATGCGTTATGCACATGTCGATAAGTTGGATTTGGCTACTGTCCAGGCTGTTTAATTCTTTTGGCACTATATCCTTTTGCACACGACTATACTGATTTCTGAATGAAACCCCATGAACTATATCCTGACTTATCAGTTGATGGGGGCAAATATTCTAAATGGATTGTGATCCTACAAGAATTCGATTTGGTATTTACTAGGACCAAATCTAAGAAGTCACTTATTTTTGCCAAATTGATTTGTTCCCTTCCCTCCACGTCTCTCCTTGCTGGTGCATATGAACAACTTTCGGATGAAACCCTCTTTCTGTTTAGCACCCTTGATCTGTGGTACGGTGATATCATCATGTATCTCTAGACATCCATGTTCTGGTCCGCGTTGACCAAGGATGATCATTGAAGTATTCGACATCACTCCCAACCCTACCGTATTATTGGCGATACTTTATAATGTGTCAGTTTTGATTCAATTCTTCACTGATGCGTTACGATCGAGGAAGCTGAAAGAGTTCTCAATGATTACCACTCCGGGGCATGTTGTGGTCATATGTCTGGTTATGCTACAGCTCAAAAAATCCTTCGCACTGGTTATATTTGGCCATCTATCTGTAAGGGCTGCATTCTTGCTGTTCGCAAGTGCCATGAATGCAAAATTTACTAGCGCAAGATACGTGCCCCACCCGCTTACCTACACCCCGTCATTACCGTTGGTCCTTTTTTCAAATGGGGCATCGATTATATGACATGTAACCCTCGTTCGGCTGGGGGGCATGGCTATATTATCGTCGATGTGGATTATTTCACCAAATGGGCTGAAGCGATGCCTACATACTCTATAGATGGTAAGACGACGATTCAATTCATTTTCAACCATGTTATTTCTAGGTTCAGTGTATCTCAAGCCATTATCACCGACCATGGCTCCCAATGGGGCATCGATTATATGACATGTAACCCTCGTTAGGCTGGGGGGCATGGCTATATTATCGTCGATGTGGATTATTTCACCAAATGGGCCGAAGCGATGCCTACATACTCTATAGATGGTAGGACGACGATTCAATTCATTTTCAACCATGTTATTTCTAGGTTCAGTGTATCTCAAGCCATTGTCACCGACCATGGCTCCCATTTCAGAGATTACATGATGGCTGAGCTGACATTTGTATTGGGCATGCACCACGATTGCTCGACCCCATATTACCCTCAGGCCAACGACCAAGTTGAATCTGTGAAAAAAGTCTTGGTCACAATGC
>APFE030950735.1:0-71354 GCA_000404065.3 Pinus taeda | reverse complement strand
TAAATGAGCAGCAACTTTATTTGGGAAGAAAACCTTGTACACCATCTATGTAAAGAAACATTTCAGATGTCCAAACCCATGACTAATCTCTGCAAATAAAACAGGCACACTAAAAGATTGCATAAACAAGCAAACTAGTGTTTTTGTGAGGCAGCATTGTTTCCTAAATTCCAGCCCCAAATCCAATAAGGCCAAGGTGAAACCAGGAGTGTGGTTGTCTCTTTTCCTTGGAGATCTTGCTGTTATTATCCTACCAAAACATCTAAACCAAAGTCATTCATAAACAATGATCTATTCCAGCAACATAACGAAATCTACTTAACAGCAATGTGTTCAAATGCATAAAGGAAGAAACAGTGATACGTAAAGGAAAAGCAATAATACAGAAAGGAGGTCCTAGGATCTCAGGTTGCCCAACCCTGAGAGCTTTGGCTCCTATGAAAAACTCAGATTTGATAGGAAACCAAACTGCTTCTCATTATCCAAAAAGAATCATAACAGTCATGCCAAAAATGGCTACAAAGGAACAAAATAAAGCTGCAGCACTGAGGTGCAAAGTACACAATAGTTTCAAAAGTCTTTTTACGAAGGCTGAGGCCTCAACATTTATAGATCACGAGGGACCTAACTGGCCTCCTCAATCTGTGGAACTCGGCTGTCAAACTGTGAGTCAAACAGTCCCTTTCTAAATGCTGATTGGCTTCCTTCTAGATTCGGTTTGGTGGTCTTTGGAGCTCGGAGTTGGAGGTGAAGATCCCGAGGAAGGGTCATTGAATGCCGTAGTCACCCCTCCTTCATGTCCTCACTTCAGGCTTGGTTGCCTTATAGCTCATGATTGCTTTAACTTTGCTCCAATATATGTCAAAAACTTGAAATAGACACGTGTTAACCACCTAGGAAAAGTAACTTCCCTTATTCGTACCAAAGACACAAACATACTAAAAATAATGCATAAACTATAGAAAATGATGGATTTGAACAAGGACTGAACAATGAAAATTAGGCCAAATGAGCCCAAATTGTTATCAATTTTGGGGCTCATCATCCTTCCCATGGAGACTCAAGACAATATGGTCTTGAACTTCCTCAAGGATGATCTATTTCGCCCTCGCCACACACTTCTTCCACTCGGCCAACTCTTGTGCATTAGTTGAACCTGGCTTTGGGATTTCTTGATTATGGAAATCCTTCAAGCCATTGTCTTCTAATACAGCCTCCATGCGATCTTTCCATGCTATGTAATTCGAGCTGCCTTCCTGAGTCTCAAGCCATAGAATGCTATTGGCCAACCTTGAAGTATGATAAGAATGCAATTTGCACCAGCAACCCTGAACTACAACCTTTGAATTCTCTTCTTTGTATACTGTTCATAGCTCCGATAAACTAGGCTCTGATACCATGTAGAAATTCTACAAATTCTCTACAAATCTACGTAGAAAATTTGACTGTAGATTAACTCGATAATGTAATATACCAAATAAAAATACTATAATCTACTTCTACTATCGAACTTGTGGAAGCTTAAAGATCGAACTGAATCATAGGTGAACACATATAACCAAAAGAAGAAGAATCAATACACATGAAACATAGAAAATACTCAGGGGAAAGCCTTAGCTAAAAACCCCACTATCTGTATTATCATACAAGGTGGAAATATATCAGAATTACATAAGTCCTTAGCTCTCACAGCTAGCCAACTCTCAGTACTATCCTCCTAGATGCTCACAGGCAAACAAGGCTTCTCACAAACCTTCTCCTCTACCCTCCAAGCCTCCTATTTCCTTGCATAGTTTCTCTTGGGTGATCCTCCATTTACCAAGTGTAACACTGATCACTCACACTCATCTCACACCCTATAAAACTACACAATCCTCAAGGAACCTTACCTTGATTGCATGGATGAGTTTCCTTTATAGGAAAACACATGCAACTAGTAGTAACCTATCCTTGACATTTAGCTCAACTAGGTCTTTCTCATAATAGACATGCATGAGTTTCTGATGAGAGAATCTTCAGTTATGTGGAGTAAACTTGTTGAGTGCATGCATGCATCAACTGACCGATAATTCATAATTAGTTCCTCAAACAGTTTGGAACTAATTTAACTAGACTTAACTCAGTAAACCGAGCTAATTAATTACAACTAAAATATAACTCAATCTTATCTCCTTAATTAAGGGATAATCTCCTTAATTTAAGGGATAACTCTTGCATGACTTCAAAAAGACTTTAACTTGAATTTCTCCAACTAATTAATCCATAATGAATGATTTAATTAATTCCAAGCAGCTGGTGAGACTAAATTTGAATTTTAATTCAAGGACAAATTAAAATTGGAATATTCTGGATTCTATTTTTATCATTTCTTGTTGCTATTTTCAACAAAAACCTCAAACTTTTTTTTACAAAATATCCTAAATTGTTTGTAGAAATAGAAAAAAATATTGATAAATGAAACAATTGTGATGATCTGGCACTATATTCGAGGCTTGTTGTTGAGGACTGGGCCTATGAAAGTGCTACTCTGTTATTGAAGATAAAACAATTTTTACTCCAAAATTTGACATAGTTGGTCCCATCTGTCTTCGTCTGGAATTGATATTTTAACCAATTTTCTGTAAGTCTCATCTACCTTAGTGTATTTCTAGAAAGTTGATTTGAACAAAAATAAATGCTTGATTTCATATCTGATAAGAATATCGAATTCCAAAGCCTCCATGAAAGGTTTCTTGTGATTGATCCTTTGATAGCTGAAAAATTTGATTTGTCCCAGACTATTGAGTACAGCTTATTCTGAAAATATGATAAGGGGCACTAACTTGTCTGCAATTCCCTTTAGTGTTGCCAATCCTTTCAAATGTAATGCATTGAATTTCTTATGAAACTTATGGATGCTGGTCTCCAAATGTTGGAACTTGTTTTCCAATTATACTAGCAAGTTCCTTTTAGTAAGGACTCTCCTAACTTGCAAGATAGTCTCTATCCTATCTGCAATTTCAAAATCTGCTAACTCATCCTTGGTTTTTGAATTCAAAATTTTAATTAAGGTGCTAGTTTCCCCTGGCCTCTATCCCAAGCTGTTTCTGACTCCTTCCATTGAATCCTTTGATCTCTGTATTAAGTCCTCCTATTCAAATATTATCTCAATTGAAT
This sequence comes from Pinus taeda, assembly GCA_000404065.3. Lineage (NCBI taxonomy): Eukaryota > Viridiplantae > Streptophyta > Pinopsida > Pinales > Pinaceae > Pinus > Pinus taeda. Next base: position 68,198 of record APFE030950735.1, on the reverse strand, counting down.
GCTAGATTTCTGTGATGGATGTTAGTATGAAAATTCCTGGAAGATGTATCAAAAACCCTCACTTAAGTCACTAGGTGACAAGTGACCCTGAGAACAAGTTAATGGATACTGTCGTTCTAGATCTGCAACACAAATGGAAAATCTGTAGTAAAAGAAAACAAGATCTGAAACAAATTGAATAGTAGTAGAATGATAGATCCAGAATAATAAACCAGTGGAAAGACAATTTTAAACAAATAAATATTTATTGATAGCACTTGGTGAAGGAGATCTAAAGATTGGTCTTTAAGTACCCCTTTGTGGGATGGGTCCTTTGATATCCTTGATGCTTCATAAATAGATTCCCTCTCTCAATCTTGTGAAAAACCAAAACAAAGTGAAGAACTCAAGTGGGAGCTTAAGAAAAATGAAGATAATATTGACGACGATAATGATCATGGTGAGGAATGAATAAAAAACCCTCCTTTATATAGCAAAGTATGGAGTTAATTTAAAAAATGGAGAATAATAAAATATTATTGACCAAGTTTAGATCTAACTACTTTGAATACTTTATTATATTTATTGGAGAGGAAAAAGGAATTTAAAATGGTTAAATTCCTTTATTTAGAAATAATTAATAAAGAAAATTATTTATTAACTGTTTCACGAGAAATAAGGAAGTGTGAAATAAAAATAATTATTAAATAGTGATTTAATAATTATTCTGATAACAAAAATAAGGAAAATCAAATAAATAATGATTTATTTAAATATTCCAAAGGGATTTAGTCAACTGGGAGAAGGAATAATTATTTAATAATAATTCCTAGAGAAAATTAAATAAATAATGATTTATCTAAATATTCTCATGGGTTTTTTTATTTAGATCAGAAAATAATTTAATAAAAGTGGTTTACTAAAGTATTTTCCATAGTAAAAGTGATTTTACTATGGTAAAATTAAATCCACATGGTGTATTTTGATCCACCTAGTTAGAAATGGCTAGGCGATCATTTTTTGGTGATAACAGATTTCCCCCACATGTATGAGTGTTAGGAGAAAATCGTATGACCGAAATACGTTGTAGATTACACTTCCACAAGACACCAAAAGGGGAGTCAGAGAGAGAGACAGAGAGATAGAGAGAGAGAGAGAGAGAGAGAGAGCGAGAGAGAGAGAGATTTGAAGCAAGCCAATGATGGACAAATAATTGAGGAGGTGAGACCTACAATATAGATAGAAGTCTCCTTTTATGTGGTAGTATATGATCTCATATGAGGCGGGGGAGACACACCCATACCTGCCGAGATAACTGAGTAAAAAGAATAATGGTGAGCCCAACAATGTGGGAATGAGCTACAAAGTATTTGAGACATGATACATGATACACTGGAATCAATGGGCCAGAAAATAATACAATAGATCCCATATACATAATGCGCCTGGAAAAAACATAGGCTAGTACTGAATACAATAATTTTGGAGTACATGAGATACAATGCCCCTCCAACTAACATGGGGAGGGGGGATCACAACCAAGGAAGACCTGCTGAACATGAAAGGGCTTTGAAAATCTGAATGGATCATTTGGAGGAGACATGCATGTTATGGGTGTTGCAAGTGGAGGAAATCAAACCCATCAAATCTACGGAACTACAGGGGAGGCTGGATCAACATCTATGGTCATCAGGGAATGTAGGGGGCTACTTGAAGGGCCACCCCATCATGAGGTCTGAAACATCTCACAAACACCTAGGAATCACTGGGGCTATCGTCTAGATCACCGAACCGTCAAGCGTACAAATCTAAATTATGCGATAAAGAGATAATAAGGGAAATAATGAGACCCTTTCCCCAATACGAGACATTGAGCAAATATGAAAGATGGAACCAAGGTACATCGCGCTCTAGACTACTCTTCAGGAATGAATGTGTCGAAGTTGACAAAAGAGAGCTCACTAGAGTTAAGGCAATGAGGAATCCTCAACCAAGGCATGAGGGAACATAGCAGAGTGACTAATAGACTAACACCAAAGATGATGATCGAAGGAAACATGATGGATGGCAGATTGTCGACTTCCCTTGTCAAATCGTAATAATACAAATGGTTGGCCTAGTAGCGACTGACTCGAATCCGGATGGGATGGTTGATGACTCAAATGGGGGTTCGGAAAAGACAAAGCAGAAGGACTGGAGGCCAAATATTAGTATAATGGAAGAAATGTGGCATGACGACAAATGAAAATCTATAACTGGATGCAATGTGGACTCGGAACAAACTTCATAAGTACAAGGGTGACACATCTTAGATGCTCTGAAAAAGGGTGACTCGATGATGTTTCCACATGGGGGAGGCCCATTGGGGACTATAAAAATATGAGTAAATGATGGTTACTCATGAAGAAAATCATTACGAGAGTCAATTAGTGCAAAGGTAAAGTGGTACTAGAGATTAGGTGGCTCAAATGAAGAGATTTGATTTTAAAGGGCAGAAAAGTGAAACTTCATGGAAAACATGACTTCTAGGTGAAGTTTTAAATTACCAAAAACCAAGAGAGACCCATTAGAGAACACGGTGAGAGCTTTCCAAGGGTGCTAATGGTTTTTTCAAATAAAGCTATGGTTTGGTCGTAGTGAGTGAGGGAAAAAGCTAGGGTTTTTCTTATTAAAGGGCTTCTTGCCTCCAAATCCAATTCATTTGCATAGTGAGATGTGGAGAATTTGGGGAGGAGGATAAGGCCCTAAATATTTTGGATATTGTAGCAAAAAAATTGACCATCAGAATTATGATCCATGACTTTCAGGTAGATGGCCTTAATGCTTCTTTGAAGGATGGTACCTGGTGAAGAAGTAAGGAAAGAAAGGAATACAAGAATGAACTACTAGAGAAGGTCTAGGATCATTCCGGACCACTAAGTCAAACATGGGGACTGGGAGGTAAGTGTGGCATCACACATAGTAGAAAGGTTGAAGATATGGTATCAAGCTTCTACAATATATGATGTGTATATGGCTCATCGGAGAGGACAATAGGATAAACTATCCAAGTAATGAGAGGATAATATACCATAACTAGATCATTAGGGTCTAGGTCGAGACTTATGTTAATCAAGTGATAATGTGGATAAGGGGAAAACCATCATTCCCCCAAGCATGGGATACTACCCCCCAACATATGTGATGGAGGGGACTGATCTGGTATGAAAAGGTGGGAATGATGCCCCCCTAGCAAGAGGAGTTTGTGGAGTGCCATTGTGTTCCAAGCGCTCAAAAAATGGATTCAAGCATCTCAGCCCAAAAAACACGAGATCATCTAAAGGATGATGAGGAGATGTAAGGCAATATGTCCCCCCTAGTCATGCTATGGGAAGACAAGATCTATTTAGAGTAGTGGACTCAAGACACAATTTGATGATGTGGTTCACCATTTTTTTTATGGATGGCTTCTTATGGGAATAATGGATATATATAGTTAGAGAAAGGAAATGATGGATTACCAATCTTGTTTGATACTGCATATATGAATCAAATGGACATAATTTTTGGGTTTGCATGCATGGTGGCACTATACCAAAGAGTGGCTTCAGATATAATGAACTGATGTTCACATAGAAAGCATAGTGGTTAAACAACAACAATGTCTAAGGGACTAGGTTGTTGAGGTAAGATGGAGGAATGAGTAAGTGGATCATCCCAAGGGTGATCTGAAGTGATATGAGACTCTAGAGGTTCTTCTAAATGGGGAAGAATAATGGTACTAGAGTCGACACTACCAGATGCACTAGGAGGGTTGGGGAGAATTTCCTCTCCTATACTCTCGAAAGTGGATTCCCTCTTACCCAAACATTGAGTGACAATGAAATGGCCACAAGGTGGTTATGGTTTGAATTCTTGGGTTTCAATTAAGGGGCTATTGAACCAATCAACCTCTCTATGGATGAAGCCTTTGAACTCCACAACAAGTTGGTCATGGGTTTGCTGCAGGAGGAAGTACGCATGATGGTGCATATCATCCCAAGTGTAGTCAGGTGTGTTCATGGCTTCCATGATGTCTTCATTAGAGTAGAAGATGGGCGGATGGCAGGAAGAAAGACCACATGATGAGGAAGAGCTACCTGAAGCATATTCATGAGAAACAAGGTTCACATATGCATCGTGACGACTGGGAGACATTTGGGAAGATGTTAAGAACCTCCCTAATTTATATGAATAATAAATGGGAGAATCCCCATGATACATAGGAAAAATGGAAGGCAATTCTATTAATAATATAATATGTAAAAATGATTTTTTTGGCGAATATCTCACCAAATTATATTATGTTGTAAAATCATGGCAAATCACTAGTACAAAATGGCAAATCACTAGTACAAAATGGTGAATCGCTAAGAAATACAAGGGTTGTTGTTGTATCTTGGCACCAAGAGGGTTTCAAGAAGAAATTGTAAGATAACTTGACAACACTGTTGGTGAATTAGATGAGCTTGACTAGTTACCATCAAGCCCGCCACTCTAGTGACTAAATCATACAGATCTGAAACTAATTGTTAAAGTCAGTTGATGTGTAATTGTTTTTTCTTGTATTGTTTCATTGATTGCAGGCAATTAATCATTGGCATACTTATCACCTTTTAGGTGGCCACCGTTGATCTACTATTTTGTGTTTGTGACACATTTAGCTTCATTATAGAGATGAGTATTCTTCTTTTATTTACATATTCATATAAAAGCCATGAACATTTTTATTCACCATGCATATTCCATTTCCTACACTTGAGGCACTCGATATGAGGTCATCTACTACAGATGGCATAGTGATCATCAATCCTTCCTAGTTTTCTCTTATACTTCTTCTGACTTCTGACAATAATATTTCAATAGCTAGTTAAATGCAAAAGTTACTGGAAAGTTTGAAAACTCCATTAGTGTGCAGATTTATTGTGAAACAAAAAGGTCAGCAAACTCTCAATTCTGTCGCTAATACTTATGATTTTGTTAGACTTTGTACAATCTTAATGACATTTTGCTGGGTATAATGGGTTATTATTTGACTTTGGATAGAAGTTTTCCCTTCTGGTGGAATTTAAATGCCTTATCTTAGGAAAATTCATACCTCTTGTTGGCACCCTATTTTTCCTCTATCTTTCTGTCACTCGAAAGATCAAAGCTTGTTGGATATGTTTCTTCATGCTAGCCTACACTACTGGAGATTCCTTTCAAACTTTTGCTATTATATGAGCTCAGTCATTTCTTTTGACATAGTAATCTCTGGAATAGGCTCTCTTTGAGGTTCTCGAAGCTCATGGCTCTAATGTCTATTTTAGAATTTTTCTTGAAACTTTATGAAAATTTAAACTGACCTTTCATTAATGTCCTTTCTTACAACAATAATTGGTGCATTTTTTAAACTATCAATACATAATATTTGAACTCGAGAAAGCTTCCATCTCTATCAATCCTGATCATTATGTCTGCCATGGACATAAAAATTTGAAATTCTTGTGCCCATTGTTATGAAAATCTGATAAGGAATTATTGTTGGTGTTGTTCAGAAAGCCTTGATACCCAGTCAATATCATAATCAATTATCCTGGATGGGATATGAAATTCCACTTTCTCCATATAAGTCCAATGAGGTTGGAAACACTCTCAAACACCCAGAAATAATTAATGGTAATGTTAAAAAAGTGACATCCTTTGGACATTATCTAAACAACCATAAATGAGATTGTTTGGATAGAAAAATTAGAAATAAATGAGAATGTCTCATTTATGATTTTTTGGAGAATGCCACTTTTATTTTAAGAATTTGATATTGCCCTTAATTTCCAAGCTCACAAATTCCTCAAATTTCTATCCCATACTTTTTTTTTTGTTTTAAAGGGATGTTGAACAAAAAATTGGGGGTCATGGCACCCAAGCATCCCCTCTTAGAGTTGGTGGGGAGATGGGGAGGGGGTGCCTAGATACACCCCTTTTGGGGAAATGTGTCCCCCACATTGGGAAATGTTTCCCTTGGTCCCACGCATAGCATGAGATACATGGGGGCATGTCCCCATGGAACATTGGAGATAATATGCAAAAAAAAATAATCCAAGGTGGTTAAAATGTCGAAGCAAACATCTTTATAGATACGAAAATATGCATTCCCTAAATTTTTAGAAAATTAAAAAATATACATAAACCATCCAAAGTTTTAAAATAACAATCTTTCTTCATTGAAAATAAAGTTGAAATATAACATACCACATACCAATGTGACATATATGATCTCATCATCTTGATTCCCTCACTAATCCTAGGAGAATTGTTAGTGTAAAAAAAAATTCAACACCCAAGTTTTTAACACGAAAGAACAAATGAAGCAACATGATATCAATGAGAGACATTTGAAATCATAAATTAAAAGTATAGGCTCATGGTCTCAATATACTTATGTTATTGCATGTCCATGTTCATTGCTGACATAACTAAACTCTTTAGCTTTGTCATTATCTCGAATATTTCTAAGCAGTACATTTCCATCCTCATTGTGTAGGTGCCTATGAAAACAAGAATGGTGCCTAGTAAAAACTAAGTCCCTTCAACCCAAAATTTGCCTCCTAGCATAAAGCTGTTATATACCATCAAACATATCTGTCAATGGTCCTTTTATAGTTTCAGGCTTTTACATCGTAAAAAATCAAAAAATAACGAAATATATCCATTCCAACACTGCCTTAGAGACTCGTTCTAGCTAAACATCAGATGCAAGACTTACACAACCCTTCATCTTCATAAAAATAAACGAAACATAAGAATTATAAACAGTTTAGGAATGAGGGCATCAATAAAGACTCCATTTTTATTTTTCTCCACAACCATGTACCCCACTACTAACTGTTAACACTCTTTAGATATGTGTCCACTTCCTCATTTATTTCCCTTAACATATGAGTAAAGAAAATTCTGTTGAAGGTGGCTGCTATCTCATGTAATTGATATCCTTTAAGTCTGAGCAGGATATTATGTAATTCATCACTTCCCTTCATCTAGTTTATGACAAAGGAGGCATAGTCAACATTCTGAATATATTTGACTATCCTTTCTAGTGCACACTAAAGCAATAACCTCAAATTCATAAGATCTGCATAGTTATTGGATCCTGCCTCAAGGCCTGCTTTAAATGTGACATGATGAGAATCAGATACAAACAGAACTCCCTCAACATTTCTAAACTTTGGTGGACCCTGCCTAGCTCCGTAAAACAAGACCCCAAGCTTGAATTTTGTCTAGTCCTAACTCTTTCAACTAATGAGGAGAATCTTGCTTCTAACATTTGAAACGATTGATATGATTTGTCAGAATTATATCTGACTTGTGAGAAAAAATGAAAGGCGAGGAATGTGTTTATCCCCCAAGCTTGAATATTGTCTAGTCCCAGCTCTTTCAACTAATGAGGAGCATCTTGTTTGATAGGCATTCTAACATTTGAAACCATTGGTCTGATTTGATTGTTCCTAGACATCCAGATTCCCAAATGATTAGGCATGTCACAGCTACAATTTCTTTCAATTATTTTTTGATATATCACTGCTTCAAACTTTACTCCATTATCTCCTCTTTCCACACATTTGAAATACCCAAGATCTGCTCCGTCTCTTTCCATATTTGTGAGCATAAGGACCCTTTGTTAACTGGAGTAATATATTATATTTCTCCTTTCTACACAAAATTAAATCCGTGGTCCCTGTCTACATCTCCTCTGCATGAATTCCCATCTCAATTCCTTATTTATCAATGCTGACCATAAAAAGACGAGTCTTCTTGGGTAATTTTCATTGCCAGATCTATATCCACCTCTAGGTTGGCTCTTAAAATTCTGTAAAAACAAATCTTTGCATCCAAGGCGAGATGTATATTTTCCCCCTGTTCTTGTTATTAACCTGTTCAAGAGTGTGCATTTCATCCCTCGACTTGATATATCCTGTTTTACCAATGGGAGTCCTTCGTTTTATTTCTTCCCTTATTAAAGGAATTTAAAACAAGTCTTTCTGTTTTTTCTATGACTTCATTTCTAAGAAGTACATTGTCCAAAGGTAACAACAATATTAACACTCTAAATTCAAAACAAAAACCAACACCTACACTATATCAAAAATCAAACGGATTGTGTTGCATCGAACAAAAAAATTTCAAATAAGAACCATTTGCACAGAATAATGTACAAGACATGAGACATGATATATTTGTGTATAAAATTTCATTGAAAGATGGTATTAAGTAACATTTCTATATGAAAAAAAATCATGATCTTACAAACATTAGTGAATTTTTGAAGGATGGTTAAGAAAAATTTATTGGGTTTCCTTTGCTCAAAGAGCATGTTGCAACATCATTAAAAAACAAGAAATTTGAGTACCTGTGTTTCTCAAAACAAAATTTTAAAGTGCTTTATCATACACCCATAGCATGGTAAAGTCAACCATTCAGTTCCTTAACCCATCAATTTAATGTGATGGAATTCAAACAAAATTCATTGATCTATTGCGTCTATCTCATGAAAATGACACAACTACCCTTTGGTAGACAATGTTGAAGCTTATCTTTAACTACTAGGTTGTTACCAACAAAAAACCATCCAAATAGTTTGTTCCTAAATGAAAAGTGGGATTTTTGGATATTGTGACAACTCTTTAGCCACATTATATCCCTGTATTCGATGGCTCAGTTTTTTCTTAATGCATTCTACAATAAAAAAATCATTTGTTAGTGCAATACTAAGTTATGTTGAGTTCATGATTCTCTTTGGGCTATTCTCCAGCAAGCATGAACAAGCTATGTTTCCAAACTCTATGTAGGGCTTGGATTCTTTGTTTATGGTGTCAGGGCCAATTCCCAATTATGGGGAAAAACTCTAGGAAAGTGATGCTTACTCTTGTTCTAAAAATTGGTGTCCAAAAGAAATACTATTCTTTCTTGTAATGGCAAATACACTTTACATACTACAATTTTGCGACCAGTTGAAAGTCAAACAATTGAAAAATGTTGAGTGTGACATCACATTTGTTGATTGTTGTGGAATTATCCTTTAGGAATCCCTTACAACATGATCACCATGCAATGAAAGATTCATATCACAACACTAATCAAATGGTAAAAACAAGGATTATCCTATAAATAGGAGTCTTCTTCTGCCTATTCATTTTCAATACGCGGTAAGTAGATTTGCACTTCTAAAACAAACACATAATTCTATAGCACTCCACCACATTTCTCTCTACTAACTGAAATAATGAATTAAAATGCAACAATCTCAAAATTTCTATTGTTTAACCATCACAATGAAGTGAATTTTCTAACCACAGTGAAGTTCCCTACCCTTCTTTTATCGAATAAGAAATGACTAGGGTTACGCTAGATGTGGGAAATACTAGTGGTGTGCCTCACATGAGCAGCGAAACCCTAACCCTAATGCACCTAGAGGATATCACCATCACGTGTTGATAACACTACTTCAAATACAATACCTAGTAGGGAAGAATGAACACATGAACTCATGCACCCAACACACTTAGAAAATTACACCATTCACATAATAGACATTCATGCATGCCCTCTCTTGGATGGGTAACTTCGCCTTCCTAATTGAAGCCAATACATTCATACATGTGCCTCATCTAGTGATACTACTAAACTACAACACCTCCATTAGAAGATCTCTTATGGGCCCTCTACTAAGCATCAACTTTCCTCTATACAGGTTGGAATGTACTTGTTGAACAATGATGTTGTTGCCGAAGGAGAACAACTACTAAGAAATAGGTAAAATCTAAGACTACCTCCACTCTTGTATTAGATAAAGTAAAACTGTTGTCAAATCAAGCAATTTTCTCTTTGTATATTCAGCGAGCCAAAAACGGAAAAGGATAATTGTAATTTTCTTTCACCTGAAGAAATAAAGAATATAGAACTGATTTCAAAGTGTTAAGGATAGAACACTGAGTATTCTCAATACATAAAGGTGGAAGACTCTTACCTCACATAGGAAATGGTATGTTTTAGTTGTTCAAACTTCATTTATAAGTTGATTGCCTTACCTATGTGTGCAACAACATGTGAGGCAGCTTGGTTGCAGAGACTTATCCAAGATGTTGGGGAAGAACAGAAAGATGCAACAATGATCAAGTGCGGCAATCAGAGTTCAATCAAACTTGCCAATAATCAGGTGTTTCACAAAAACACTAAACACATTGATACACAGTTTCACTTTGTTAGGGAGAAAGTGTAATCAAAATAAATCCATTTGGTATATTGTAATACATGTGATAATGTTGCAGACATTTTCACTAAGCATCTTGGAAAAATCAAGTTTGAAATGTTTAGGGAGATGTTAGGCATATTTGTGAACCCCTTGTCCATTGGGGGGGTGTTAGAGATAATGGAGAATATCTTAGAATAGTGAGTTGGTTCACGAGACCTTAGGATAGGAATTAGTTTCTACTTTTTAGGTTATGGTTCTACCTTCCCTAAATCTGTGATTACTATATATTGTGTAATGTGCATGAACAATGTAGAGAGTTCTGTAGAGCCAAACTCTCCTGGTTTAGACTCTCTTTCGTAGAGCTGAACAATGGGTTTCATTTTATTTAATACATAACATTGCATTTTTATCAGATGGAACACCAAAGGACACTGCTCACAAACAGATCAAAGATCAATACACCAATATTCTTGACGTGGTTAAAAATCTCAAAGAGGGAAAAATTCCATGGCCTGAGGCAACATGGCCACTTTATGCAATTTATTAATAAAAGAAAGAAAATTTACATAAGCTTCTCTCATGAATGGTCACCCTACAAATGACCCTCCATGCTCTTTAAATAGAGATCATGGACCAATCGGGTGCTAATCCATGGATCAAGTGTCGATAATACCGAGGAGAGAATGAACCTTCAGATCACTTCATGTCTACAACATATCGTGACCGTCGGACTGTAAGTTACAAAAGTACATAGTAAAGAAACACACTTTACCTAACTCTGTACTAGACCAAGTTATACTTAACTATTTCCTATGTGTCGGAATATCCTAACAAGGTCATGTTCCATTTAGACGTGCCTCTTTAACATTAATTGATAATTAACTAATCATTATTACAATTATTTATATTTAATATATTTTATTCATAACATGTATGCCGTCAGAGGAAGGACCTAAAGGAATTGTGCAATCCATATGAGGGAATTTCCTTATTAATAGGGGACACATTCCTCAAGGAATTAGAAGCTTGGAGGGCTTGAAAATTGGCTAGGTGTTGGCCAAAGTTAGTTAGTCAGGCAAAAGGGATAGACTATACACTTGCAGGGTGTGCTCAAGTGTGAACAAGCATATGTATTTCATCTTTATTCTTTGATTAATGAAATATAGATAGTAATGGATTTTGTGCAATTTCTTTCCCCTAGATAAATCTTTGTGCATGTGTGATTTTTCCTTTTGCATGTATATGATTTGTGTTCTAGATGGTGAATTAGCTTCCGCAGATTAGTAGAGTAACTTCGAGTCTTGTGATTTAGTAAATTTCATGAGCAATTTCAAATCTACACATTAATTTTTTACATGGTATCAGAGCTCGATTCACATTAGAAACTAGTCATTGAAGTCATCATGTACAATGATCATTAAACAACTAATGACGTGTTAGGAGGTAGAGTTATAGAGCCCTAGTTCAAGGCAAATCTAGAAGACCCTATGCGGAGACTTCTTAATGGAGCTAGAAGGTTTCTAATGGGCAGATCAATGAGCCAATTTTTAGTGACACAAAAAGGATTTGTGATCATTGATATTGGTAGATTGAGGAGTAGTCATATTTCCCACAAGGAGATAAAAAAATCAGAGGGAGTCTATTTTAAGAGGGAGTGGTCCTATGGGAAGTATTACTTCAAGATCTAGGGATATTAGACTCATTCTTGTAGTGGTTGCAACAACAGTGCAGAAGCGGCAACAAAGCAGTAACAACAACAATATGAGTAGATCTTATTTCTCCATGTAGCTCTGATTTCTCCATGCGTCCAGTTATACCTCCAGGGTGAGGTGGGGCGATGTATATCCTTAGTCCCAGAGTTCCAAAAATTTGGGCAGGGTTGATTGAGGTGTTCTCCTCATGAATCATTACCTTTTTGCGAGGGCACATAATATTCAGTAGCAAGAGGATCTGTGCTAATTCGATACCGATGAATGCAGAGAAATTTTGATAGCAGAGCAGGAGGATCAGTAGCAAAGTCAGAAACAACATAATTTTCCCAGTAGATAGTTGCAAACACAGTTGATTCATTTTTTTTTTTGGATATTTTTTAGTCGCAGATGTTGTAGTAGCAACAACAACAATGAGAGGTGTTGCATGAAACACATTCCACATGTGCATGATAGGGGTGGTTGATAATCCCTTTCTTGCTGAGAGGGAGTGTTGAAAATGCAGCAAGAAAGTATCAATTTTGAGCAGAGGGATAGACTATACACTTGCAGGGCTTGCTCAAGCTTGAGCAAGCATATGTATTTCATCTCTATTCTCTTATTAATGCAATATAGATAGCAAGGGGTTTTGAGAAGTTTCTTTCCCCTAGATAAATATATTTGCATGTGTGATGTTTCCTTTTGCATGTCTATGATTTGTGTTCTAGATGGTGAATTAATTTTCGCAAATCAATGTTTCTAATTTTAGATTCAAACTAGATTCTTGAGTGTCATGGAAAGATCAACATGATATCAAAGCTACTTTGAAGGGCCAATGGATTTGCATAGCGAAGCAACTCAAAGGGAGCTAAGATTGTCTAGATCATGGAGCAACGAGTTTAATTGAGGACATGGAGACGTGGTCTCGACAAGCTACATGGCGAGATGGGCTGGGAATTCTAGTTGATTGGAGATTAGTTTTGAGTCTTGTGATTTAGTAAATTTCATGAGCAGTTTTGAATCTACACATTAATTTCTACAATTGTGACCATTTATACAATACAAACACACATGATAATGCTTATTTGGTATAATTTTCCCTTAAGGATTTATTTCATATGATTCTCTATGTCCCTTACTTCATAATGAATATTATAGTCAAAATGATTATGATGGTTAAACAAGATTAATGATGAACATGTAACAATGTAAACGTTGAAATTATGGATGGAGATGCTAATAAGGATGATATATATAATTTTGTGGAGATAAAGCTATGGATAATAAAGTGTTGATTGAGAGGTTGGTAAAGAGGAATAAAAGAACACTCCTTGAGGTTGTTGGAGATATTGTTGTCATTGATGTCAAAGAGGCGAGGAGACTACATATGTCCAAGATAAAGATTGGAAAATGAAGATTATTTGAAATGTTGTTTTTTGAATTTTGATGCCCAATGTGTATACCCTATCTTTAAAGGAAATTTCTCTAATTTCATAGCTCAAATTGGATAATAATATATATGGTTGGAAATATTATTATGGTACCTTTCTAATGGTATATGAAACTCCCTCTAACTCCGTAAGAATGAGGAGATATGAGATATTTTGTCAACATGACCGATCCAACATAAAAGTAGGCCATCCCAACCAATTTTACTAGTCCATCCCATAAGTGAATGTAAAAACACTAAAAATAAAGGGCAACCAATCGAAGAAGATATTTGAGATTTACTAGAGAAATTTTGACGTAAAAAATGGGCCTCAAAAAAAAAATGTGCAACAAAAATCAACTATATAAGAACAAACAAGATTCAATATGATGATGTTAACCATGGAGGATGATTCATCAGTTTTGGAGTAAAAAGGTAAAAAGGTTATTAAAAAAAAATTACTTTTTCAACATATCTCCCTGTCAGTTTTCTCAAATTTCAAGAAATAGCACTCATTGGATGCATAATTTAATTTTTCATCCAAGGAGAACCCATGTTGCATATTTTCGACGGACTCAATACATAAAATAGTGTCATTGCAATCACATTTTTACATGTATTTTACATTTTTCGTGTAGTAGGGTCCATGGAAAGTATGAAACATGGGTACTCCTTGGATGCAAAATTAAATTCCGCATCCAACAAATGCTCCCACTCAAAATTTGAGTAAAATCATAAGGATATAAGTTGAAAATACGAGTTGAAATAGTAGTTTTTTCTTTTTTACTTCCAAAAATTGATGAGATAATATAATCTTATTTTATTATTTCCATTATTGTTTTATACGATTTCTTACGAGGCCCATTTTAGACCTCAAAATTTCTCTAATGGCAAGAGGTGCTGGGGAATTGTTTTTGGGATGATTCTTGGAGTCTAAAGGTGGAAGCAAAAATGTAATTTATGAGATGAATGAGTCATGTTTTCATTTTTGCTATAAATTTTCTTCTAGAATGTTTCAAACCATGAACATGCAGGAAATGGAGATAAGATATTCATGCACTTATGGTTATAATTCTATAAATTGGTTCACTATAATTTTGGAGATATGCTATCAGGAAGTTAGGCCTCCTGAATGCTCTTGAAATACTTAAATAATATAGCTTGGCATTTTCACTATAACTATTCTTTTGCAATGTTTTAGATATGAAACTTGGAGAGTATAAAAGGATGATACTCGTGTACCTATGATTGAAGTTTCAAACCTCGTTTCAGTATAATTTGGAAGATATGGTCCAAGGACATTAGGCATCTGAAATGCTCATAAAGTCTACTTCAAATAAGTTAGCATGGTATTTTCACTTTAATTTCCTTTATATGATGTTTTAGAATTTGAAATATGGAGGAGATAGAGAGGAGATATTAGGATATCAGTAGTATAACATTCAATCTTTGTTTTCCTATAATTTCAAAGATATGGTCTGTGGAAATTAGGATTCCAAAATGCTCATAAAATCCTTTTCAAACAGTTAAAATTGACATTCTCGCTATAAATTTATTTCTATTATGTTTCAAAATTTGAAAATTGGAGGAGATATAAAATAGATCTCAAGGTACATGTAATATACCTTTTTATTTTTTATTTTTTCTATGATTTCAGACATATGATCTGAGGAAGTTAATGTTCTTGAATTCTCCTTAAACATTCTTCAAATAGGAAAACTTGAAATTTTTTCTGTAACATTATTTCTGAGATTTTTCAAATTGTGACATATGGAGGGAACAAAGAAGAGATCTCTAGGTACCCATGGTATAAATTTTAGCATTGTATTGACAAAATTGGATACATGGCATGTTTTGAAAATTCGTTCTTGGGAGGAAGAAGTAACAGGTATACCTACTGAAGGCATAAGAAACTAATAATCTTAGTGAAGGAAGAAACAATAAAAATACTTTGTGAAAGCACAACAAGCTAATAGACACTATGAAGAAGCAAGTAGATTCATTGAAGTAGGTTGGTGCCTATGAATATTTATAGCATTGGGGATTGGTTTCTCCTATAGATTGGTTCCTACAAAGAAACATAGGGGATTGGTGGCTACAAAGAAATAAAGGGGATTGGTTTATCCTATATGTCAGTTCCAACAAAGCAACAAAGGGGGTGGGTGTCTCCTCTAGGTTGGTAACTATAACTAAACACAAGAAATTTGTGTATCTTGTAGGTTACTTCCTACAACGCAGCAGAGGGGGTTGGTGTCTCTTATTGGTTGGTACCTACAAGATCCTTCACATATATAAGTTCTATGGTTTTTTCCCATAAGGGTTTCCACATATATCTTTTGTTACTTCTTTAGTTTATGAGATTGATGTTTTATTATGTTTGAATGGATTTAATAAGTAAAAAAATTCATTATATTGATTCACCCCACCAAGCATAATTTTGAATTCCAACAATTGGTATCAAAGAAAGTTCCTTAGGATCAATTTAGCCACTGGAAGGAAGATATTAGAAAGACCATGGCTATTCATGAAGGTTCAATTAAAGCTCCTATGTTTGATAGATCAAGCCATGAATTTTGGAAGAAAAAGTCAAGGGAATATTTGATATATCTTGGTGTTGAAGCTTGGACATATATAATATATGGAAGGGAATATGATAAGCAGAATGCAGATGCCATGAGTTCCATCTCGCGTGGCCTATCAAAATCATAGTTTGATAAGGTAATTCATTGTGAAATAACAAAAGAAATGTGGGATGAGTTAGAAAACACCTATGAAGGTAGTAACATTGAATAAATTAAAGATAAGAAGAATCTAAATATGGATACCACACATGAAATAAGGGTAGAGAAGTCAACTCAGAAGGAATAATTTCTCAAAGATTCAAATAAAGCTTAAAATCTCAAAGTCTATGATTGTTCTAGCGATGTATTAAATGTAGGAGAAGTGTAGTCTATCTCCAGAGGATCTAGAAAATTCGAAGGTAAGCTATTATCCAAATTTGTTAAGTAAAGGGTCTATGCATGGAGCTAGAATACACATTTTGGCAAGAAAGAGTGCACTGCGGGTGAAAAAAAGTAGCTTGACCAAGGCTTTTTAAGCACTCAATCAAGCAATCGTTAAGCCCTAGATAGAGGTATTTGAGGGTTTAAAGATTTCTCAATCAATCATTAAAAAAAATTTCTTGTTCGAGCTCTTGTGTAACCAAGGTTAGGGGCTCGATCAAGCATTGGGCTCGATCGATCCATTTTTTGAAATTTCCCGACAATACATACTAGGCACAAAAATGAAAAAGGTGGCTTGATTGAGCCATTGTTTAACCATGTTAAGGGCTCGATCAAGGGTTTCATAAACCCTCAATTGATCTATTTGAATTTTTACCTTCAACACCCGATCGAGCATTTTAAGCGCTTAATCAAGCTGTTGGGAGCTAAAAACAAAGGGTTTTACCTCGCTTTCTGTAGATTTCTCTGGAACACCATTTTGTAGCCCAACAGACTTATGGAATAATTTTTCCTTAGGTGGTAGAGTTCAACCTATTTGAATTTTTACCTTAAACACTTGATCGAGTATTTTAAGCGCTTGATCGAGCTACTAAGAGCTAGGAAAAGAGTCTTATCCCCTTTCTATAGATTTCTCTGCAACACCATTTTGTAGTCTAGCGGACTTAGAGCATAATTTGTCCTTAAGTGGCAGAGTTTATCATGTTGGATTTGTGAAAGAATCCTCTATCCAATGGGATATGAGTTTGACACTTTCGAATTCATATGATATTTTTCATCTAGTTCCTTTTAAACATAAACCTTGAAATGTTTTTGGACAGTTTCAAAGGGGTTGAATAAAAATTCAGTAACATAAAATAGAATAAATGATTTTTTTAAAATACCACTACCTTCATTTACGAGTCCTCTTTAAAAATTTACTCTTGGTTTTTCAATTTATTTAAGAAGTTGAAAAAAGATTATGCGAATATCTGTTTGCAAAATGCAATTAAAATATTACTTCGCCAACTTAAAAAAATATAATAAAATATAATTTTGCATAAAAAAATAAAATTTAACAAGAAAACTTAGTTATATATATATATTATATATATATTATATATATATATATATATATATATTATATATATATATATATATTAAGAGGTCACAGGTTCAAAACCAGAGGGGTAGAGTATGTATGCCTTCGTAGACTTAGCAGTCAAATCACTGCGCGGAGGTGGGTCCCTTGTCCCACAAACAAAGGGTTCTCATACACCAATTTGGTGTCTGGCTTGGCTGTGACCTTAAAAATGGATATATATATATATATATATATATATATATATATATATATATATATATATATATATATATATATATATATATATATATATATATATATATAATTAAAATTACACATTTTAGACTAAGTTATTGCTACACAAACACACACGTGCCTTTTAATATGTGCGAAAATTTGCAAGGACAAGCATTTCATTTAATGGAAAATTGACAGATTATATGACACTAATTTGTTTTGCAAAAAATATCATTAGGACAACAAGATGATTCTCCACAAATTATATTTTTACTCCGAATCAAAATTCACAATTCTTATATGAATTTTTAGGGCTTCAATTCGATAAAAGATAGAAATTTTGAAATTTCATCGCCACATTTGGCCCAAAAGTATAACCCATCTTCATGCATTCACCCTAAGATAGAATAGTTCATTATGATTCTAAATGTCGATATGAAAAATTGGAAGATAACAATGATGAAGAAGATATTATAGTTATAAATTCTCAAGTTGTTGATTATCAAATTGAGGATTCATATTCAAAGGAATAATTTTAAGGTGAAGAAGATGCAAAATAAGTACAATCCACAAGTAAGCTATTAGTTTTTCATAATCATAGAAGAATAGGTCACCTTGCTTCTAGATCTCCATAAATAATTTTGGAAAATAACAGTGATAAAGAAGGACATGAAGATATGAGAAAATATTATGAATATTAAAAGGAAATATGTGGCTCATTATAAGAAATTTATAGATACGCATCTGATAATGACAGTAAAGAATTCCTACTCATGACCATGGAGGCTCAATCCATTAATCAAGATAAATTATATTCAAAGGAAGAAGATGTAGATAGCAAGGTAGATTTTCAGAGAGAACTTATCAGTGCCTTAAAGGAAAGAAAAATACTTAGAAGAAATAATAAGGATATGAAGGATCTGTTATAGAAGTATTAAAAGAAATATCAAGATTCTAGTGAAACATCAACTATCCTCCTAAAGACAGAACTAGAAGAGGCTAACAAAATAGAGGATACATTGATAAGTTAGTTGAAAAAAAGGAAAGAAACTACGAGAAGCTAGAAATAGAGATTCTATCTCTAAGAAATGATCTAGAGAAGGCCATGCAATATTTGTAATGGATACAATATTACTCACTATTAGCTTCAAAATGATGAAATTCATCAACAGTTAGTCCAATGAGAAGCCCAACTGCCCTTTCATTTGGGAAATGCGTGACCAAGTTGAAAAGTAATATTTTTGGAGAAACTTTCTTGGTGTATGTCATGATTTATATAAAATATTATTAGTAAGTTCTCTTTAAGGCCTAGGGTGATGAATATGTGTGATGCAATGTTTTCTCTATAATGAAATAAGTAATATATTATCTATAAAGTAACATTTGAGTTCTAACAAGTATCATGGTATGTATTCTCTATAATCAAATAAGTAATGTGGCAAGAAAAAGTGATGATGATTTTTCTAAACATTTTGTTTTTACCATCTCTTAGGAGAGAGAACTTGTATGTGTGATGAGTCCAATTTTGTAGATATGATTATGAAAATTTATTAAGAAACTATGGTTCATATTCTTTCCATTTCCACTCATGAAATTTCATTTGGAGCTCACTTTCTCTAGAGTCTCCATTTTACTAAGAATACATATTTAAGATTAGCTTCAAGGCTATTAAAAAACCTTGACATCCATTTTTCACAAATTGAAAATATATAGCAAACCAAAAAATGAACATTTTTCATAATGTACATAAACATGTCCTCTCAATACCCTAAAAATTTTCACTCCAAAAAACTTCTCAACGAATATTGCAAAAATGGTAGATGACTATTTTGAAGGAATCCAAGCAAGGATTGTATGCTCTAATACCGAATGTTTGTACCCAATACCCAAGATGACATAAAAAAAAATAGAAGAGGTAGGTCCATGCCTTTATATTGAAATATAATGATCGAATAAGAATCCTCTTCATGGGGAAAACCTCTTACAATATAAGAAATGTTCAAACTAAGATGGTATTCAAAACTAGGTCTCCTTAGTATATAGAGGAGAGAAGGGTTAAATTATAATTAAAGGCATTTTCCAATCATAAAGAAATTATTGGACTAATGAAAAATTCTAATATAAAAGTATAAATATAATGTATCAGTATCTAGGGCTTAAGAGACAACTGATTGTTCCTCAAGCATACCTTGGTGCTTCAAAGGACTTATACTTGGGTCACATTGTAAATCTATATTAATGAGTGGATCACAATAAAATTTAGGATATGTAGGTTTTCCCATGCCCTAAGACTCTAAAATATATTACATGGTTTTAAGACTTATGAGTTACTATAGGAAGTTTGTGAAGAATTATGGATAAATTGCAACTCCCTTAACTGAAAAGAATTCCTTCTATGGAATCATGTAAATAAGTAGGCATTTTACATTTAAAGGAATTCATTTCACTACACCTATCTTAACCATGCTTGATTTCATGAATACATTTGTCTTGAATTTTGATACTTTGGGTAGAGGCCTTAGAGCTATACCAATTCAAGAGGAGCACCCCTTAGTATTCACTAACAATAAATAATTGTGTACCAAAATTTTGGAAAATTATACATATGAGAAGGAAATTATTGATATATTTCATGAAGTCGATACACAATTCTTGTACCTGATAGGGAGGCACTTCTAGATCATGACATACATCATAGCTTAAGTATTTTATAATATAGAGATTGTTGTCCCTATAGAATAAAAGGTGGGCCATTATGATGCTTGGGTATGATTACGAGATAACATATAAGAAGAGAAAACAAAATAGGGTGGTTGATGCTTTCTTTATGAAATATGAAGAGGAAGGACCTCTCTTAGTTGTATCCTTACCTACTACATTGGTTTATAGAAGATTGACAAGAATGGTTGGAAAATAACATAGTGATTCAACTCATCCAAAGACTTTAATAGGAATCTAATCCCCCTAAGAGATATAGTTGGCAACAATATATCTTATGGTAAAAAAGGTTTGCTTTTATGGTGGAGAATTATTCTTTTGAGTAGAAAGTGTTGGAGGAGTTGCATTAATATCTATAATGGGCCATTCTACCTTTCATAAAGCATACAAACAAGTTAAGCACTCATTCTTTTAGAAAGGAATGAAAATATTTTTTGACATTTCTAGTTGAATGCAATTTTTGTGATAGTAATCAAGGTAAAATAGTAAAAACCCCAAGGCCTTATATCCATTACTAGTCCTAGCCAATATCTAGACTGACATTGTTATGGATTTTATATTAGGAAACTTAAAATCCAATAAAAAGTATATCACAACGGTAGTTGATTTTCTTTTGAAATTTTCTCATTTTTGTGCCTTTTACAATAGTCATCTATGGTCTACATCATGACCCAAGCCTTCATGAGTCGTATTTCCAAGTTATATCACATGCTTTTATCTATTATGATAGATTATGATTCCAATTTTAACAACAAATTTCAGCAGAAGTTGTTTAAACTATAAGGCACATTAATTATGATATCTCCAAATTCATTGTCAAATAAAGGTGGTCAAGAAATGCTTAGGAACCTACTTATGATTTTTTTAATAGACTAATAGAAAAAATCGGCTCAATGGTTGCCACTTACTAAATGGTGACACATCACCACTTATGATATTGACACTAAAATAACACCTTATGAAGTTTCCTATGGCCAAATTCCTCCTTCAATCACTTCCTATCTACTAGGCACATCAAAGTTTTAAGAAGTGGACCCCACACTTAACACCAAAAACAACATTCTCCATGTATTTAAGGATAATTTGGTTTTGGTTCAAAGTTTAATGAAGCAATAACATGATAAACGTCACTTTGAGTTTTATTTTAATCAAAAGGGGATAGGTGTTCCTTCATCTCCATCCCTAAAAGAAAGCTTGTCCCAATCTAGTGGATGGATAAACATTTTCCCTTGGAAAAGGCCAATGAACATTGCACTCTACTTTGCTAATTATCAATATAATGATTATATTAGATATGCTTTATATTATTGTCTTGAATAATTGCTCAATAATAATTGTTTTTGCTAGTTAAATATGTTACACCTATATTCTTTACTTTAGAGCACTTAATATTATTTAATTAATATATGAACTCATGTTCTTTGAACGAGGCCCATTAGGTACTTCATGTATGGTTACTCAATGTAAAATGGGTTATATGTATCACATAATGTTCATTGGGTGGCTATTACTCATTAAAACCACAAGTAGTTAGAAACTAAATTTTATAAAGATATAAGGCTATGCAAAGTTTTGTCAAGCTTTTTCATTTTATTGGAGTTCTACACATTTCGAGATTGCCTAATTGAAAATACATAAAAATATTGCTTTCTTTTTTAAAGAATTATTTTTTAAGAGTGAAAACATTAATCAACATGTTTCTTTTTTATGAGTATGTAGATAAAAATAAAGGACATTTGTGTATATTAGTAATAAATTTCAAAATATTTTTTTAGAAAATAAGATGTTGAATTTCATTAATTATTTTAATTTTTTTATTAATAATTTTATTGATGATTAATTTAATTTTAAATTTTATAAAAATAAAATATTTAATACTAACAATATTATTAATTTAATTTTCTAGATAATTAAACATCCACCTTAAAATTTCTTTAAGGATTCCTGCCGAACTTATAACAACACATCATTTGTAAAAATTATAGATTATTAAAACACTTTTTCAATGTATTCCCATATAATTTGAAAAGATTTCATTCCTAATAATTCTTGATTTGAAATTATATAATTAAAATATTTAGTGAAATTATGTAAAAATAAAATATAATATTGTATACGATTAGAAATTACTAACCAATTAATCATTTCATTCATTATTTCCCTAAAATATTTTAGTTAATTTTAATTTTAAATATAATTAATTATATAGTATTGAAGCTATATTTATTTATTCATAAAACACATTAGAAGAAAAAAAAACACACACAATTTCATTAAGAAATTTAGTACTAAATTCCGTAAAAAAATTCGTTAAGTTGGCTCGGTGTGAAGATATTATGGTTAAACCGACGCGACGGTATAATAAAATATATATGTGATTGGATCCTTACGTAAATCTGTGAATCCAATTCGGGGGATTCAAAGTTGAAGAGATATAATGGAACATTCTGACTCAGAAGATTCGGTGACATCTGGCTTTCCACGTTGCCTCTGCAAAAATGCTGTCGCTGACTTTGAAGCTAAGAAAAGACCAGGTGGTCGTCCAGGTATTGCTAAGCGCTTACCGCCGAATGCTCGCCCAGACTTAGAGCCTCCACCAAAGAGGTCACGTTGGATTCCACCTGGCATCCTTAAAGGCATGCTGCCTTTAAAAAGAAATGCCGAGGCGGCGGCCCTACCCCCGGCAACACGTAAACCGGTGCCCGAAGTGCCAACGACGCAGAAAACGTGGCGTGGAAGGCCACGTAAGGGGAATTTACCCTTAGTAAACACAATTGAGCACAAAACCGTCCACGTCATTTCAGATGACTCAAAGATAATAACACACGCTGGCAACAAACGTACTAAACATCAACATCAGACAGCGGCAAATTTAGGAAAACCGCTAAATGTTCCTGTGCCAAATGATGAGAATGTTCGAGTTAGGAAGCGCCAAAATTGGCAGCAGTCATCTCCAAGTCCAGTTAGGAAGCGCCAAAATTGGCAGCAGTCATCTACAAGTCCAGTTAGGAAAGGCCAAAATTGGCGGCAGTCATCTCCAAGTCCAGTTAGGAAGGGCCAAAATTCGCCGCAGTCATCTCCAAGACCTGGAGCCGCCGTTAAAGAAGAAGATGCGGACAATATTAGTGACCGATGTAGTTCCAATAATGAGTATATTAAACGGAATGAAATACAAATTGTGACATTAGATGAAACGAAACGCCGTCACACTTATAGTAGGCGTAGGACTACTTACGAGGATATTATTAACCAGTATCTTAAACGGAGACTACATCCTTGGGGTCGGTAGATATTTTTTATTTTTGGGTTTGTAATTGTAAAGTATTACGCCAAAATTATTATGCATCGTGCTTGAAAACGATATGTCCATATTTGTCAAAATATGATGGGAATATAATAATATAAAACACGACTTTATACACTTTTATAATTTAATTTTTTAATATGTATCTTGTGTATTTATTAGGATGATGATTAATGTTTACTAAGACTAATATGGTTTATGGGACTTTAAGAGAGTCATTGAGATTTTTTAATATTTTATTTTTATGATCAAAAAGAAGGGAGAAAAGCATTGTGAAATCATCATAGTTTTGTTGACTTAACAAGTCAAGAAGGTTGGTAGTGTGGCAAAGATTTTGAAAATTAAAACAGGTGCAAAGGTGATAGACCCTTTTGTCATAAGGTGTTTTCGGAATTGACCATTGTTTGATCTCACTTTGAAGCTCATGAGAATTAGTTTTGATTTTTGTATTGTTCATTATCTTCTTAGCATTGGTTAACTTAGAAAGATAATTCTAGTTATTGTGACTGGGATTGATCACCTCCTTATAATACCTTAGTTCTATTTTAATCTTTATGCTATAAGTTATAATTTGCTTCCTAATAAGTTAAATCATCTTGATCAAATTATTTTCTTTTGTTTTAAGAACAATAATTGTTTTCCAAAACAATTGTTTGATGTTATAAATAAAATTGTATTAAGGTTGACTAGGAGTAGCCAAAGGAGTACATAGGCCTTACTTCTTGATTGTTGGTTTGGAAATGGTGCAAGCAGTGCAGGTTCAAATGTACTTCCCAACATCTTGACAAAGATTCGACCAATAAAAATACTTTTGCAGTATTGCTACTATTTTCTCTACTCTAAAATGTCTAGTGACCCGACTGTAGTGTGCCTTCCAAATCAACTTGGCACGCTCGCTTTTCAAGAACGCAGATGTGTCCTAGGTGGCATAAAAGTGCATTCTAGAGGTGAAAATTTGGAACTTTCTTATCTTCCAAGAGTGTCTAGTATGTGTTGTTGAATTCTGGATCACTCTTATAAAGATGTGGCCACCCCAAAGTCTCGTGCCCATAGTAGTTGAACACAGTGTTCAGCGCCATGGGTGGTGGTTCGCTGAGGCAATCTGTAACATTATTGGTGCTTCTGTTCTTGTACTTAATGTTCAAATGGAACTATTGTAGGTATATGGACCATTTTTTATGGTGATCATTCTGCAAATTCCCTTGTGTCTGTATGAACTGCAAGGGTCGATGGTCTGTATGGATTACCATTTCCTTCCCCATAATTGTAATGCTTCCATTGACGGTAGTCCTACACAATGGAATACATCTCTTTGTCATAGGTGGGATACTTTTGGATTGTGTTTGAAAGTGTCTCACTATAGTAAGCCATTGGATGCCCCTTTTGAGTAAGAACTGCACCAGTAGCACAGTCTGAGTCATTTGTCTCAATCTCAAATGGTTTTTGCAGGTCTGGTAATGTGAGAACTGGTGTAGAGTAGAAGTGATGCTTCAACTCGAAAAATTCCTTTTGTTGGGTTTCGGACCAAAATAAATTTTCTTTCTCTCCGCCCTTGGTGACTTGACTTAAAGGCCAAGTGATATGAGAGAACCCCAACATGAAACTATAGTAGAAATTAGGAAGACCTAATAAGTTGCAGAGCTCTGTTATAGTGGTTGGGGCTAGCCAATTCCGAATGACTTGCATCTTGGCTGGGTCCACATGCACACCCTACTAATCAATGATGTACCCCAAATATTGAACCTGGGTCATGCCAAAAGTGCATTTCTCCAAATTGGCACATAGCTTGTGTTGTCACAGGGTTTGGAGGACCCGTCGAATATGGTGGAGGTGCTCTTTCCAACTCTAGCTGAAGATAAAGATGTCATCTAAATGCACCACCATGAATGCATTGGTGAAGGGTCGCAAGATGTCATCCATCAATCTCATGAAGATTGTAGGGGAATTCGTCAACCCAAAAGGCATAACCAACCATTCGAAAAGGACCTCCTTGGATTTGAAGGAAGTCTTCTACACATCAGAGGGTTCGATAGGCACCTGGTTATAACCAGACTTCAAATCAATGTTGTTGAAATATTTATCACCCCTTGATCTAGTCTAGGAGGTCATTAATCTGTGGGATTGGGTACCTATTCCGTATAGTGATCTTGTTCAACACCCGATAGTCAATACAAAGTCTCTAGGTCCCATCCTTTTAGGTTGGCTTAATGTGCCCTTTCTGCAACAACTCTTGGATTTGCCTCTCGATCTCATCGTTCTCCAGAATAGAGCGTCGATAGATTAGTCCATTTGGTAGTGGCGTGCCCGGGGTCAAATCAATGGAGTGCTTGACCTGAAAATGCAGAGGCACCCCTGTAGGTGAGGAGAAAATGTCTTTGTACTCCTCAATGACCTTGTCCATCTACTGTTGTTGTGTGGAGGAGCAGTAGGTGGGGCTACCTCTGGTATCCTATACAACTTATTGCCCAAAGTAATAATCACAGAGTGATTTCTAGACTCAGATACAACATGTTGCTTCCACAAGTATGGTTGTCCTAATAATACATCACATACTTCAAGAGGGGGAACACCACACACAACCTCATCTATGAAGGGCTTGATGTTGCAGAGAAGGAAGCATCACTGGCTGACATGGAGATCTCGGTGTTGGTGAATCCACCTGATGGTGTACAATTGTGGATGTGTTGTAGTCGGTAGGCCTAGCTACTTCATGACCTCTGCTGAAATGAGGTTCTTTTGGCTGCCGCTATTGACAATGAACTGTACCAAAGAACCCTTCACCCACATTTGTGAGTGGAAGAGGTGTTCGCCCTCTGGATCTTCAGGCTCATTCTTCTAAATCTTGGTGGTGTCCACAGTGGCACTAGGCTCCGCATCAATTATCTACTTCCCTTTGTCATTCCCCTTGTCAGGTTCCAACTCAGAGTCAGACCAAACGTCTGATTCGGAAGCCTTTAGCTTGGCCACTAGTGATTGCTTGCGCTGACACTCACTTGTGTTGTAATTGGATCTCTTATGGAACTCACACCATTTTCCTGTGTCCTTTGGCTTCGTGGTGTTGTTATTTTCTTGCGGCTTCAACAGGTTGTCCTGGGTCACCCTTTCTTGACTTTATCCTTTTCTCTACAGTTTGGGGGTGCCTTTTCCTTGCTTTGGATTTGCAGATCCAAAGTATCACTTCTTCTATTTAAACTCTCTCAATCTTGATAGTGTATTTGTATGTCATGCCCAACAAGGATATGTCCAAGAACTGCACCTCGTCCTGGATGTACCTATGTAGGAAACCACAGTACTTGAGTACCAAATGTCGCTCGAGATCCTTGATACTCAACTTCGTGTGAAGGGTATGAAAAGCATTGATAAGCTCTGGTACGTCTTGGTCCTTTCCCTACTGCAGCATAGTCCACTTTATGTATTTATTCCCATAGCTCTTGACAGGGTAGTAATGTTACCTAGTGACATCTCAGAATGAATTCCAAGTGATGCGACTAAAAATAGTGAGGGTTTAATTTTGTCCTTCTTCTCATAGTAGGTTTCCAACCAGTCCTTGACATGGGGGCCAATTTTGAGAAGTGGAAAAGTAATCTTTTCCCGGCTAGAAAAATCATGAACAGAAAAATATCCTTCTATCAGATTTAACCATTTATCTACAACGTCTGCATCTATATTACCTTCAAATATGGGGATGTCAAAGTTTACTTGTACCTTAAAGGGTGTGGCTCTTCCAGAGTAGCTACTCGAAGAAGATGCGTCGCATTTAGGTAGTCGCAAAAAGAATCTTGGCAAAGTTTTCTAGCACTGCATTCCTTTGTCACTCGAGGGCTTCTTCGAGCAAGATTTTGAAACGATCTCCTTCCCCCCTGGTCTTGCAAAGGTTCGACTAGTTTAAATCCTAACTCCTTATATCTCGACCTCATTGGGGACATGCAAAGAAAAGCAGGGAAAGAGAAGACCGCTCTGATACGACTGATCTGAACTTAAACAAGAAGGCATAAAATTATAGGTATAACCATAAATAGAGAGATGAAACAAAAATAAAACATCATTTCATTAATATCAAATACTGAATATGCTTACAAAAAGAATGGAAATAAAACTAGGTCGGGCGATGGTAGCTTATCTCTAAGAAGAGATGTGGTGGCTACTTGCCTCTGAACTATGTTACAATGAGGCTTAAGGGATTATTTATTATTGTGTAACAAAGAAAAAACTTTAAACAACTAAGACCCTAGCCCCAAGAGATGGAATGCCCAGGGTTTGTGGGCCTCGTTAGAGTTAGTTGGGTAGTCAACTTCCTGGGGTTGTAACTTGGTCATATTATCTCTGTTTAGCGTGTACTATACCTTGTTAGAAATATCTCTCTGAGTACTACAGGATTTGTGGAAGGTACATAGGCATAGGCCTATTGCAGACCTAAAAAAATGTTGTTTAGGGGGGTCAAAATTGTTCAGGACCCGAAAAACTGCTAAAAATAGTAAATGCTGCAATAAACAAGGAAACCGATGAAATTGAATGGAGGTTTAGGTGGAATATATGGGTGGACACCTATATCCACCTAGATTAGGACATAAGAGTGATTTTGTGTACCTGAGTAGCTTTCTCAATTAAGGAACCTACCTTAGTCCACGTAGCATATGTTGAGCTCACACACTCCCTGGCTTTCTTTAGTAGGGGTTGGATATCTTCTGGTGTATCCCAATGTGCTTGTGCGAGGATGAAGGTAAAGTAAAGTCTTCATTATTCATTTAATAGAAAGGTAAAATCCACAAAGAAGGTAAAATCCACTAAGGCTTATTATGAAATAGACTCCATGCCTATCAATGTAAATATTAAATAAAAATTTATACATGAACTTAACACATTGAATGTGATTTATCTAGGTAAAGAAACACACCTTGTGCTAGCACAATCACATTAATAAATGTGGTTGTTAAGCATATAACCAAGCATATGCACAACAAAATAGAGATATATAAACCACATTAATAATCATTAAGTATAAGTATATGATAAAGATTTATAAACCCTAATTTAAATATAGGATTTATAATAGATCTTAAAAGATTGAAATTTATTTATCTAGGTAAATAAATACACCTTGTGTCATCATGCTATGATTTATTAGTAAAACTATTTATATATTATTTCAAAGTCTCAGGAAATTACCAAGCCTTGTATCACTATCTATGCTTCATACATATTCTCTCAACGTGGCATTGTGTATCTCTTTTGACCCTATCCACTTTATGGAGTGTATAAGCTTTGAAAATGGTGGTGATCATGAATGGCGACACATGGATGTTATAAAATTCCATGGCATGTTGAGGAGGTGGTGATCATGAAGTCCAAGTGAAAGTCATGATTATCTTCTACATCTTCTAACTTCTTCATCTCTCCATCAAATGTAGGGGGCTTCACTTTTTTGAACTCCCAAGGAAAATACTCCCTCCTCCTATAAGGATGATGAAAGTGATGACTGTGATAATGTCTATTGGATGAGGAACTATAATGATTCCCATACATACTAGTCCCCTTGTTAGGTGTATAAATTGATCTTCCACCTCTAACT
The DNA here is from genome assembly GCA_000404065.3 of Pinus taeda. Taxonomy (NCBI): domain Eukaryota; kingdom Viridiplantae; phylum Streptophyta; class Pinopsida; order Pinales; family Pinaceae; genus Pinus; species Pinus taeda. Next base: position 38,966 of record APFE030950735.1, on the reverse strand, counting down.
GTGTCCCCTCTATCCCATATGTATCTTGACCGAGATCTACTACCATACGATCCATTAGTTTTCTCTTCCTACTCTTAACTGATCCTCATCTGCCCATGTTTCTGTAACTCTTACAAGCTCTGAAGAATCACTGCATTAACCTCTACCTAATTCTCCTGATCCCTTACAATTCTTTCTTGGGCCTTAACCAATCTATCATTGTCTTCTTGGCAACTTCTAATATCTGCCCTCAATCTCCTCAATGTATCTTCTATACTAGGATAATTCTCTTCTCCTTGTTGCCCAACTGATCTGTAGGGACAGTGATGGGAACTATATTCTACCATTTTTCTCGTCATATGTGATTCTCTTATTCCTGCAAGTGTACCATGTCAGATAAACCAAATAGATACAAAAATCAAATCCATACCTCATTGATGTTTATGGAGGCTTATCTCATATGTAAGATTAGTCCACATTAGCATGTACATAGATAATCATAATCATAATCATATCAATATAACAACATCATGCATGACCATACGAAATGTATACCATGATCCCATGTATGACAATCATAACCATGACAACATCATATTTTACCCAAAGAGAGTTCAACCCACACTGATACCATGATGTGGTATAAGATATTACCCAAAATAGAGAAACCTAGCTTTGATACTACCCTGTAACCCACTCCTCCCACATTTACCGACTTTCACCAGTTTACCCACGGTAAACATGAGCTAAGGGTCACTATGATAAAACTCAACCTCCTAAATGACCTTAATGAAATGGATTCAACAACTTAAGACCTTACTAATTTCTCTTAGGTGCTACAGGACCTCTAGGAGCAACCCAACCCCTCCAAGTGTCCAACCCCTCCAGCTGTCCAACCCCTGAGATAACTCTCTCTTTCATTGAACTAGAGCCTCATCCGCTCCCTTGACAAGGCATGCAAGCAACTATATCCCTCTAGTAGCTCCCATAGGCATGCATGTCAGTGATTGTGGAATTTTCCAATCAGTTCTATGCTAGTGAACCCAAATTTTGAGCCACTTTTTCAGGGCTAGGACTTGAGCCTCTACCCAGATCTCAATGAAACTTCCAGAAATGATGAATGGCATAGAAACAAGGATTATAAACAGAAACTTGAACCAGGACTTGACCTGACCTCTCCAAACTGGGATTGACATTCTATCAAACACTTGGTAAACATGCAACCTCTAGGTCATGAGGGCAAATCTGAACATAATGATTTGGAATTTATCTGAGATTTAACAAGAAGGATCAATTACTTCTCACAATAGTTATCATAAAACCAATTAGGTCATACATTCATGAACTAGACATTCATTAATGAAAATGTGATAAGAGCCATACTTAGAAATCTCAAATAACCATGCTTATAATCGGCATATAACCAGATAAATACCAATGATAGAACAACCATTAAAGCCACATAATAACAAGTACATTTACTCATTAGAAGCAAGAGAAACTTTGCTCTCATTAAACATAGACAAAATCCAACTAGTTACAGAACTTCCACGTACCACCCAGCCATAGATTGGGCTGAACCAAATCTTTCTTTCAGCCAATCACTCTCGTGCCATATTCCAAGCATGAATGAAGGATCTCATGGTATAAACCAATCCAAAAACAAATAAGTGAATCTAGAGGTTAAACAACCTCCACCTTCACCATACTGTGATCTATCATGAACCGATGTTGATATCACAAAAACAAATCGAGCTTGGATTCCTCAAAATTCCTTCACCATCCCTTGTGGAATTTTCGTGTCTCCACCCACATGTTGATGGCATCCCAGAGAAAACCATATCCACCCCCAACCATTGGTATTTTCTTGAGACCACCTCATCTAGATCCAAAACCTTCCAGCAATTAAATCTCAATCGAGAAAGAACCCCATCATACCATGGATATCCAGAAATGGAAAGGCAAGGCTAAAATCCACATTTGAAACCCAACAAAATCCATGCCAATGACAACAAAACAACCAAATATCAACATGCACACACCATGCTTGTCAAAACCAACTAGGAAATCATACATGCAACCTGTTACCTGCAAGTGTTCTTGTTGAAGTTGATTGATCCAACTTTTCCTTGCTTGATCCTTTACTTTCCTTGTCCTTCCTTTTCTTTCCTTTTCTTCCTTGCTTTCCTTCTCCTCTCTAAAACCAATTCCAAAACTGAATTGAAAAAAGGCTACCATCTAATGCTCTGAGGTCATTTTATTATTAATGCCTCTAATTCCTTCATTCTCCTTAATTTTCCTTCAATTTCCTCCTCACATGCAACCTGTGACCTTTCACCTCCCTTTTATCCTAATTTCCTTTATTTTCATAAATAAAATACCAAAATTATCTTTTTGCCTTTTTAAAGCCTTTTCCATTGCCTTTGCCAATTTCCCCTTAACCATAAACACATCAAGTGATGTCCACTAAGATATTTTTCCCTACATTCAACTTGGAATAAGTGTCCCTTGACCGTGGTCTTATTTTGACTTTATTAACTTTTATTAAATGAACCTTTTAACCCGGGGCTGTTACGCAAACTTGGTATTTTCACTATAACTATTCTTCTGCAATGTTTTAGATCTAAAGCTTGGAGAGTATAAATAGAACACACTCATGTACCTATGATTAAATTTTCAAAACTTGTTTCACTATAATTTGGAAGATATGGTCCAAGGAATTTAGGCATCTTAAATGCTCATAAACTCTACTTCAAACAAGTTAGCATGGTATTCTCACTATAACTTCCTTTATATGATGTTTTAAAATTTGAAATATGAAGGAGATAGAGAAGAGCTCTTAGGATATCAATAGTATAACATTCGAACCTTGTTTTTCTATAATTTCGGAGATATGGTCTAAGGACATATGGTCTATAATTTTCGAGATGTTTTAAACTATGACATATGGAGGGGACAAAGAAGAGATATCTAGGTTCCCACCATATAAATTTTAGAATTTTATTTACAAAATTGGATACATGTCATGTTTTTCAAGTTTGTTCTTGGGAATAAGAGAAAAGAAACAAGCTTTTGGAGAAGTAAACTTGATGAAGGAAGAAGCAGTAGGTAGACTTGATGAAGGTAGAAGCAACTAACTGTCCTAGTGAAGGAAGAAGCAACAAAAATACTTTTTGATAGCACAAGAAGCTAATAGAAATTATGAAGAAGTAAGTAGATTCATTGAAGTAGGTTGGTGCCTATGAATATTTGTAGCAGTGGGGATTGGTTTCTCCTATAGGTTGGTTCCTACAAAGCAACATAGGGGATTGGTGTCTCCTATGGGTTGGTGCCTACAAATAAATAAATGGGATTGGTTTCTCCCCCATTCCCACCATTCGCTAGTACGTCATCCTTTCCCCTCCACTGCCTATCTGCCACCTCACCCTTGCAAACCCCGCTAACCATCCACCTAATTTTCAATATCCAATCGGCAGAACCGGTTACCCTTTCCCCACGTTACACTGGTGGACCCCACATCCCTTCCACCAGAGCAAACTCCTGTCATTACTTCTCCCCCAATCTGATGATGCCATCTCGCACTCCCACCACCACATCAATAGAGCATTACTCAATAAATGCTTGTTCGTTTCCCATGGAAACAGACCCGCTCTGTTTAAAAGGTTAAAAAAATGTTAAGTTCATTTTTTCTATATAAACCTACCCAAAACCTGTTCTGTTTCTTTTTTTCACCATTTTAGGATACATGAATCAGAATCTCCAGTGCGAAGTTAACCAGTCACAATCTGCTCTAGCATTCAGCCAGTGACCCACGCCATCACCGTGAATAGCCAGCATAACCAACTATGCAACCATGTGCCTTTTTGTGCTTGAATACCAGTCTTAACCTTTTATTTACCGGGTAATTCTAAATTCCATTTTATTTTCCCTTCGATAATGGAACCTAAAAGAAAATCTAAATCCTTGGTGACAACCCTATGCTTCCCCCTACCATAGACCTATTGTTGAAATGTGGCAACAAGAATATTCCAATTTTAATTTGTCCTTGAATAAAAATTCGAATTTAGTCTCACCAGCTACTTGAAAAATAATTAATTAATTCATCTTGAGCTAATTAGTTGGAGAAATTCAAGCTAGAAGTCTTTGTGAAGTCATGCAACAATTATCCCTTAAATGAAGGAGATTGTCCCTTAATTAAGGAGATAAGGATGAGTTATAATTGAGTTGTAATTAGTTAGCTTAGTTAACTGATTTATGTCCAGTTAAATTAGTTCCAAACAATTTGAGGAACTAATTGTGAGTTTAGTCAGTTAATGCATGCATGCATAAAACTAGTGTACTCCAGATAACTGAAGATTATCTCATAAATAACTCATGCATGTCTATTCAGAGAAAGACCTAGTTGAGATTAAAGACAGGGACAATGTACTATCAGTTGCAAGAATTTTCCTATAAGGAAAACTCTTGCATGCAGAAGGAATTCATTCCTTGATATTTGCACAGTTTTACAAGGTGTAAGATCAGTGTGAGTGATCAGTGTTACACTTGGCAACAGTTGGATCACCCAAGAAAAACAGTGCAAGGAAATAGGAGCTTGGAGGGTAGAGGAGAAGGAATATGAGCAGTCTATTTTGTCTGTGAGCATTTGTGAGGATTGTACTGGGAGCTCGCTAGCTGTGAGAGCTAAAGTTGTGTGTAATCCTGAGATATTTCCACTTGTATGATAATACAAATAGCGAAGTTTTTAGCTGAGGCTTTCCCTAGATTATTCTTCTGTGTTTCATGTGAATTGATTCTGCTTTTGGTTATATGCGTTTTGCTTGATCTTGCTCAAATATATTAAGCTTCCGCAATTTTGATTGTAGAAGTAGATTGAAGTATTTTTCTTTAGTTATATTGCATTATCAAGTTAATCTGTAGTCAGAATTTCTACATTGTATTAGATCAAAGGTTATCGGAGCTGTGAATAGTATATGAAGGAGAGAATTCGAAGTTTGAAGTTCAGGATTGCAGGTACAAATCGAATTCATCTCACTTCAGGTTGGTCAATGGCATTCTATGGCTTGAGACTCGAGTATGTCTTGGAAGGCAGCTTGAATTACATAGCATGGAAAGATAGAATGGAAATTGTATTAGAAGACAATGGCTTGAAGGATTTCATTGATTAAGAAATCCCCAAGCTAGCTGTAGCTAATGCACAAGAATTGGCTGAATGGAAGAAGTGTGTGGCGAAGGTAAGAAGGATTCTTCTAGAGGGAGTTAGAGATGATATTGTCTCGAGTCTCCATGGGAAGGATACTCCATTTTCAATGTGGAAGACATTGAAAAACTATATTAGGACAACACCGACCAGAGGAAACTGGCGCTCAAGGATAAGCTTCAGAAAATCAATATGGAGAAAGGAGATACTATTTGTACATATCTGAACAAGCTCACCACCTGTAGAAATGATCTTGGTAGTGTGGGAATAACTACTGTCAATGATGATATGGTGAGCCTTGCTCTCCTCAATCTTCCAAAGAGCTAGAATAGCTACCAGGACTCTCTGAATGGAAGAGAAAAGCTGCTGAATTGGGAACAAATGTGGTCAGATCTCATGCAGAAGGAGATAAGGAGGAAAAATTGAGATGGTTCTTCATCAAGGAATGATGATGAAGAAAATCTGGCCTTAGCGAGTAAGGCAAGGAAAGGGAAAGGGAAGGCTTCCCACTCCAAATTGAATTCTTCTCATGGAGGGAAGAAGGGTGACAAATCTAAAGCGAGATGCTTTAATTTTCATGAGATGGGACATTATGCAACTAATTTCCCATCGAAGAAGTCCAAGAAGGGATCCACAAAAGGATTGGAAGGTGAGGCATTAGCTTCTCAGTTCAAAATGGACTTTACCCTCATTGCATGTATGGTTTCATCGATGGTGGGTTGTGTTTGGTATCTTGACAGTGGAGCCTCATTTCACATGACCGACGATAAAGTTTATTTAGTACCTTGGAGGAGAAAGACCTTAAGATGCGCATAGAGATGGGTGATGATGGAAAGTACAATGTTTCAAGAGTGGGCACGGTTGCTTTTCAGAGGGAGCATGGAGCTCCTCTCACCTTGACAGATGTGAAATATGTGCTTGGACTGAAGAAGAACTTGCTATCGATCACGATGTTGGAGGAAAAAGGCTACGATGTTGTTTTCAGTAAAGGAAAGGTGTTCTTAAGACACATAGCCATGGGTCAGACCAAGAGGATTGGGATTCGAGTGAAGAATCTCTATAAACTAGAGGTAGATGATTGTGCTGCATTAAGTTTGAAAGCAGAATTGGTGCAAAGGAAAGACATTGGTAAGTTATGGCATAGGCAATAGGGCTATCTACATCATGGGGCCTTGAAGATAATGCAACAGATATCTACAGGACTTCCCAAAGGAAAACTTGAGCAAGTTGACACATGAAAAGGTTGTACCTTTGGAAAGTACACCAAGTCTTCCTTTCATGATCGAGACAGTCGAGTAGAAGTGATCTTAGAGCGAGTTCATACTAATTTGTGTGGACCATTCTCGACGGCATCCACAACAAAGAAAAGGTATTATGTGATTTTCATTGATGATTATTCTCGTAAATGCTGGATTTATTTCATGTAGAAGAAGGATCAAACCTTCTCAAAGTTTTGTGAGTTCAAAGCTTTGGTTGAGAAAGAATCAAGGAAGAAGATCAAGGCCTTGAGAAGTGACAACGGTGGATAATATGTCTCTCAAGAGTTTAAGGATTTCTATGCAATAGAAGGAATTAAATGGGAGTTGACGACACCTCATAACCCATAGCAGAATGGGGTGGCTGAGAGGAAGAACAGAACGATTGTAGGGGTAGCATGAACGATGCTGCATGACCAATGCCTACCACTTCATTTGTGGGTTGAGGCATGCAACACAGTGGTCTATTTACAGAATAGAAGCCCGTATCACATACTTGGGATGAAAACACCAAAGGAAGCTTTCTCCGGTAAGAGACCAGATGTGGGTCACTTCAGGATATTTGGCTCATCAGTATATTTCCATGTGACAAAGGATGCATGGAAGAAGCTTGAGTTGACAGCTGAGTTGGGGATACTTGTGGAGTACACTGATACACCCCACAACTATCAGGTGTACTTGCCTACCAGTCAGAGGATAGTGGTTTGCAGAAATATCAAGTTTGATCAGTAGAAGGCCATGTGAGTTTCCCTTGAGAGGGAGCACCAACTAGAGGCTATGGAGGAACTTTTGGTTCCTAAGGAGGAGGAGCCTCAAACTGATGCGGAGTAGCCACATGCAGAGGTTCCAGGTGTGGAGACATCCACTCAAGCAGAGTCTTCCAGAGATGGTTGGAAGTGCACAAGAGAAGCTGATAGATTATTGTCGGATGTGAGAGAGAATGTGGGAGAACCATCTTCTCAGTGTAGACAGAGGAGGTCACCTGAGAGGTATATTGGATACATGGCCGTTGTTGGGGAATGTGTTGAGACTGAGCCATCTTCCTTTGAGGAAGCAGTGCAACAACCGATTTGGGTTGATGCTATGGTGGAGGAGTATGACTCCATAGTTCGGAGCAATGTTTGGGATGTGGTTCTAAGACTAGAGAAAAAGACATTTGTGAGTTCCCGTTGGCTTTACAAGGTAAAACAAGATACTGATGGTAGCGTGGAGAAACATAAGGCAAGATTTGTTACCTGTGGTTTCTCACAGGTTGAGGGGATTGACTATGATCAAACTTTTTCTCTTGTAGCAAGGTACTCATCTATCAGATTGATGTTGGCACTATCAGCACAAATGGGTTGGAAGATCCATCAGATGGATGTGAAGACTACATTGCTCAATGGCAAGATTGAGGAAGAGGTGTACATAAAGCAGCCGGAAGGTTTTGAGACCTTCGATCGTGAGTCGCATGTGTGTCGACTCAAGAGAGATTTGTATGAGTTGAAGCAAGCACCTCATGCTTGGTACACCATGATCGACAAATACTTCACCGGGTTGGGCTTCACAAAGAGTGAAGAGGATGCGAACCTGTACCACATCATGGTGAAAGGTAAGCAGTTGATCATTGTACTTTATGTTGATGATCTCATATTGACAGTTGATGACAGTTGATCATGTCTTGCAAGGAGGACCTTGCAAGAGAATTCGAGATGAAAGACACAGGTCTCATTCATTACTTCCTTGGCATGAAAGTATGGCAAAAGAATGGGGAGTTGTTTGTGTCTCAGGGCAAGTATGCCAATGAGATACTCAGGAGATTCCACATGGAGAAGTGCAAGCCCATGAAAAATCCTCTAGTAGGTAACTGGAGGAAGGAGGATGCTACTTCAAGAGAAGTAGTAGAAGCTACTGTGTACAGGCAGCTTGTGGGTTCACTGATGTACTTAGTGAACACACAACCAGATTTGTGCTATGCATTGAATCGGCTAAGTCAAGCTATGGTTCAGCCTACCAAGATGTTTTGGAAGGCAGCAAAGCATGTATTGAGATACCTCAGAGGCACATCTCAGTATGGATTACGGTACAGACGAACAAAGAAAGTGAAGCTACAGGGCTTCACTGATGCAAATTGGGCAGGGAGTCCATCAAATTGGAAGAGCGCATCAGGTGGAATTTTCAACCTTGGGTCGGCGATTGTTTCTTGCTACAACAGGAAATAAAGGTCGGTTGCACTTAGCACGGAAGAGGCCAAATACATGGCTACAAGTCAGGCAACATGTGAGGCCATCTAGATGTGGAAAATTTTAGTTGGTTTGTTTGATAAGAGGATGGATCCAAATGTGATCTATTGTGATAATCAGAGTTGTATCAAACTCTTTGAGAATCCAATATTTCATGAAAGGTCCAAGAACATCGACATTCGATATCATCATCTCTGAGACTTTGTGGCGAGGAGGATCATGTTTTTGCAGTATATTTTGACCGAGGAGCAAGATGCTGAGATTTTGACTAAGGAATTGTCAAAGTGTAAATTCAAGTTCCATAGAGATAGGATCGGGGTGGTAGATAATCCCTTTCTTGTTGAGAGGGAGTGTTGAAATGTGGCAACAAGAATATTCCAATTTTAGTTTGTCCTTGAATTAAAATTGAGACTTAAAATTCGAATTTAGTCTCACCAGCTGCTTGAAAAATAATTAATTAATTCATCTTGAGTTAATTAGTTGGAGAAATTCAAGCTAGAAGTCTTTGTGAAGTCATGCAACACTTATCCCTTAAATTAAGGAGATTATCCCTTAATTAAGGAGATACGGATGAGTTATAATTGAGTTGTAATTAGTTAGCTCAGTTAACTGAGTTATGTCTTGTTAAAGTAGTTCCAAACAGTTTGAGGAACTAATTGTGAGTTCACTCAGTTAATGCATTCAAGCATCAAACTAGTGTACTCTAGATAAATGAAGATTCTCTCATAAATAACTCATGCATGTCTATTCAGAGAAAGACCTAGTTGAGATTAAAGACAGGGAAAATGTACTATCAGTTGCAAGAATTTTCCTATAAGGAAAACTCTTGCATGCAGAAGGAATTCATTCCTTGATATTTGCGTAGTTTTAAAGGGTGTAAGATTAGTGTGAGTGATCAGTGTTACACTTTGTAACAACCGGATCACCCAGGAAAACAACGCAAGGAAATAGGAGCTTGGGGGGTAGATGATAAGGCATATGAGTAGTCTATTTTGTTTGCGAGCATCTATGAGGATTGTACTGAGAGCTGGCTAACTGTGAGAGCTAAAGCTATGTGTAATCCTAAGATATTTCCACTTGTATGATAATACAGATAGCGGGGCTTTTAGCTCAGGCTTTCCTTAGAGTATTCTTCTGTGTTTCATGTGCATTGATTCTGCTTCTGGTTATATGTGTTCTGCTTGATATTTCTCAAATCTGTTAAGCTTCCACAAGTTTGATTGTAGAAGTAGATTGAAGTATTTTACTTTAGTTATATTGCATTATCAAGTTAATCTACAGTCAGAATTTCTACACCTATATCACCAACCATTAGTGGACCAAAAATACAAGATTGTTGAAACCAATTGAAATTTTGACCTATATGAGCTTCATAGTTGGTTGAAGCAAAATTTTCTTGACCTCAGTGATGAATTTGGCCCGTGGGAATATTCCCTGCCTCACTTCATCTCCCCACAGGCCTATCACTTCCTAGAATTCATGTCCTAGTGCCAATTTTGCTACATCCCCAACCAAAGGGAAATTGTGGCCCATAACCGTGAAATCCTTTTCACCATCACTATAGAAACCATCTCGCAGATGCTAAATTTGCAAATTTTGACTCCTTGAAGCCATTTTCATTAGATTCCCCCATGGAATTCTATAAAAAACTATCTTTCCCACAAAGAGCCAAGGTTTTTGAGATTTTTCTCCCAGAGGATGCCCAATTACCTAAGAAAAATCCCCCTACTCATCCTCTATGTTCCTTGAGATGACTAAATAGGTAATTGCAATTATTTCATGTATACTTGGCTATCAATTCGATCAGTGGGTTGATAAGGCCATTGTTAGTTTCCTATTGGTCTTTACAATTGGTGGACCTCCTTGGTGAGGAAAAATTCCACCAAGTACACCTTCTCTAATTATGTTGATGAATTCCTACACACAGTTGCCAACTTACTAAACAGTGATGTAGAGCCTAGGATAGGACCAGAAATACAAAGAATTCTACATCTCAATAAGCAAAATAAAATAGGGGATTGGTATTTATACCAAATTTTTACAGAAATTAGAATTTATGGGTGCGAGTTGCCACCCTACAGGCTTCCTAAGTTTGTTCCCATGAGAATCTTCTCATTGGAAAATATCAAGTAGATAGTACATATGGATTATTTACATTTTTCTGCAACAAAGAAGAAGTCATAGTTCAAGATCAAGGCACATGTGGGATTGTTTATTTGTAACACCGGGGTAGCGGGTAAAGAGGTCAGACTTAGAGCCTCCAACAAAGAATTCATGTTCGATTTCAAGTGGCGTCGTTAAAGGAATGTTATTTTTAGAAATAAATGCAGAGGCACTAGCCCTACCCACTGCAACATGTGAACCAACGACACAGAAAGCTTGTCGTGGAAAGCCACGTAAGCGGACTTTACCCTTAGTCAACACAATTGTGCAGGAAAACGTCCACGTCATATGAGATGAACCATAGATAATAACACAGGCTGTCACCAAACGTCCTCAACATCAACATCAACCAACGCCAAATTTAGGAAAACCACTAACTGCTTCTTTGCCAAATGATGAGACTGGTTCAAATAATGTGAGAGTTCCAGTTAAGTTGTGCCAAATTTGGCGGCAGTCATCTCCAAGTCCAGTTAGGAAGGGCCAAATGTGGCAACATTCATCTCCATGTCCAGTTAGGAAGGGCCAAATTTGGTAGCAGTCATCTTCAAGATCTGGAGGTGCCATTCAAGAAGAAGATGCAGACAATATTAGTGACCAATGTAGTTCCAATATTGAGGATATTAAACAGAAACAGAATGAAATACAATTTGTGACATTAGATTAAATGAAACGCATTCAGGCTGATACTATGCGTAGGTTTAACTAATTTCTTAAACAGAGACCACATCATTGGGAATAGAGACCTCATCGTTTGTGCCAGTAGGATTTTTTTTCTTAGTTTGTAATTGTAAATTATTATCGCCAAAATCATTATCCATAGTGGTTGAAAATGATATGTCTGTATTTGTCAAAATATGTTGTGAATATAATATTGTATGAAAAAACATTGTTTGTTTAATAATTTTAATTTTTTCGCATCAAAGCTATTAAGTATCGAAAATGATAAATATTTATTTCTTTTTTCCCTAATTACTTATCATCCCACATTTTATTTTTAAATTTGGAAGTAATAGTTTTTTTTATATTATCCTTATTTTCTAAGATTATCTCTTTTATCCCCAATGGTCAAGTCAGGATTGGGTATCCTTATGTTAGCCTAACTTGAGTCTAGGGTGGGGGTTTTGACTAGAGCTAGAAGTCATTTTAGGAATACTCTTGCCTTCCATTTGTACAACTTCTTTTTGTACTTCAGATACCTAAACACCATCCTAGATCCATCTTAACTCCAGATGGAGAGATCAAATCTCTCAAGGTGCAAACCTTTCCTCCGGATCTATCATGTGTCGAAAGGGATCAAATTTCTTGAGGTGCAAACCTTTCCTCAAGTTTTGCACGCAAAAAGGAGGTTCACACCAAGGGATTTGATCCCTCTTTGCGCTTGATAGATCTGGAGTTATGTATCTAGGCTAGTTTATATTTTTATTTATTTACCACACCTCTCTTGGAGCTTGATAAATCTAGAGTTAAGATGTATCTAGGCTAGTTTATATTTTTATTTATTTACCATACTTCACGATTAAATATAAAAAAAGTTTTATTTATTTACCAAACCTCCAGTTTATTTATATTTTTATTTATTTACCATTTTTTAAGTGTTCTTAAACCTTTTTATATTTCAAATTTATATTGTGTTTATACATAATAATAATCAGATTGTTTTTTAAATAGGGGACACACTGGATTTAAAATGTTAAATGTTAAACATTATGTTATGTAAAAATGTTAAATGTTAAATATTACCTTTACCTTTAGTTTACCTTTAGTGAGATCTACCCTCATATTCAGTTGTAGAGTGCCTCTTAGCGCAATAACCATGCTTTTAATGGAGGAGAGGTTAACTTTAATCAAGATAATAGGGTAGGGAGTATTTCCTCTAGATATATTGTAGCCCCAAATGTCATATCCATATAAAATAATAGGGGTGACAAGAGCTTGGAAGAGAAACCTTGTTTTACTCCAAACCCAAAGATTAATAAACTTATAATTGTTTTCAAGCTCTTAGTAAGCTTTCCATCCTCCTACAATCTTTTTATCATTGCTATACTTCCAATTTAGCAGAGGGTGAATGTTAATACTTAGATATTTGTATGAGGAAACCTTCCTCAAGTGATTGTTATCATGATTCTTTTGGATTTAATAATCATGACTGTAGTCTTATCGGTATGAACCGTCATACCCATCTTGGAGTAGTAATCATGGAGGATTATAAGCTGCTCGTTGAGATCATTAGAGATTATGGAAAGAAGAGTAATGACTATATTGATGAGCTTGGGTCTATTGCTTCTTGCAGATTTTACACATTATTCTAGCTTATCAATGTAAATGCCAAAAAGGGTAAGGGATAAGGGACAACCTTGCTTAACTCCAATATTGCATTTAATCTCTCCAAACTAACCCTCAGTGGACTTGATCTTTGCAATAAATTTCTCGTATAACATAGTTACAACAACCATGCACATATTGCAATACGTGCTTTGCTAATGTCTAATGCACTCTCTTTGGTTCCACCATGAACTGAATGAGAGAGTTTACTACATAAGATATATATTGTCTTAGTGTTCACCAAAAACAAGAGAGAGCCAATCAATTGTCTATATAAGGTGGTGTGTACATCCTCCCCTGGATACATCTACCTTCCTCTAATTTGTGATAATGTGTGTGGACATGGATTTGTAATCTTCCATACCAAACCTCCTCAGGATCTTGATGTAGTATTTCCCTTTCCTAAGGAAAGTGTCCCCATCTCTCTACCACACCTACATGCATAGAAAGTAGTACATAAGCCCCAAATCATTCATCTTGAACTCTGCTGCAAGGTCCCTCTTGTACTCTTCTATGAGCCCAGTGAACCTATTAGAAACAAGTTCTCCGTATATAGAACAAGAATGAAAACCTCACCCTTAACCACCAAGTAGTAGAGTTTTTTTATCAACCTTAGTCTTCACGAAGTCTGTTCCTTGCAATTATATGTTTATGTGCTCATACCATGCCTTAGGAGATTTCTTGAGACTGTAGAAATCTTTCTTTAATCGACACACGTGGGTCTTACTTTTGTGTGCCAAAAATTCATATGATTGCCCTATGTATACTTCCTCTTCCAATTGACCATTAAGAAACATCATCTTGACATCGATATGATGGATCTACCATCCCATTTATGTCGCGAGTGAGATCGTGGCTCATATAGAAGTATACCTAGCCACAAGAGAAATTTTATCCTCATAATCTATTCCCTCCTTCTTAGAGAACCCCTTAGCCATAAACCTCACCTTGTATTTCTCGATGCTGCCATCTGCATAATGCTTGATGTTAAAGATATAACATGATCCAACCACTACCCTATATGTTGTTCTAGGAACAACCTCCCACTTGAGAAACAGTTGATAGGTTGCACATGCGATTTACTTATTGATAGTTGCATGCATGGTACATGCATGTGGTTATTTTTTTGTTATTAGCATGATATTTTCTTGGATTAACAGTGGTTTCAAACTTCCCTTACCATTCCCTGGATAGCCATGATGTAGTGGGCTGTCTGTTTTGGTTAACCTTTGGATGGTTGGTCGATTTCGAGTCTTGGCGAGATGGTCTCAGGAAAATTCCCAAGGGTCGAGGGTGGAGATGGGCATTCTCTTGGAACTCTTGACAGTTGGGTGGAGACAGGAAAATTCCTCAGGGTATGGTGAAGAAGTCAGTGGCATCCAAGATGGTTTTATTTTTTATGATTTCTATACTGATTTAGGTGAAATCACTATGGTGGAGCGTTGATATGGTTTAACCTATGGAATCCCTGGTTGGTTTTATTTTGGTTTATCCCAAAAGATACCACATTCATGCTTGGAATATGGCATGGGGGTTATTGGGTGAAAGAAATATTTGGTTCAACCCAATCCATGGTCTGGTGGTATGGGGAAGTCCCCGACTTGGTTGGAATTAAGCACATGTTATTATGTGTTATTTTTTATTGAGACCGGTGAGCACATGTTCTGATTTGATGTGTTATTTTATGACTGGTTTGTAATGATTTCATCCTTGTTGAATGTTGGATATAAGCATGGTATATTTATCACTATATGATGTTCTCTTGTTATGGTTCTATTCAACGTTTGACAAACTTTTGGTTATATATTTGAATGCATGAGCTAATATGTGTCGTTGCATCTGGTAATCCTCAAATGAATTAATGAATCAGTGAATATATATGCATTCATGAGCTACAGGTACTTTGTGTACAAAGTGTTTTTATTAATAATTATCATGTATCTGACATGCTTGAGTAGGAACAAAGCCAAGAATAGTGCATGAAGACTTGTACAGGTTAATGATAGAGTTCTAGAAGGATTTGGGCAATTGGATGATTGTTGACTTAAATTTTTGGAGCCAAAGTTTGAAAACAAGAATCCTCTACACCAGTGGCACTAAAGCTGGGTCATCCATGCGTTTGCAACCACTGGGATGATGGGTCATCCATGTGGCTAGAACCCTGTAGTTGCACTGATTTCCTTTTGCATATGCGGTTGGGCCATGAGCTAGGTCAAGAAGTGTCCTCGAATTAGGGAAAATTTTACCAATGGAATCAAATTGTTAAGGGTGTGCTTAGGCATTCCTAAGTGTTATAGTGGGTGTTTAACATCTTGGTAAGTTAGGCCCCATTTCCATAATGAAATCTTGGAGGTTCGGTCATGCATGGTAACTCACCTCATGTTTACCTTGGTGAGCCTGTAAAACTAGGTAAATATGAGGTGGGGTGTTACATAGTGATATTAGATTAAGGTTGCAGCACTGGGCCTCAGGGTAAATGTGGGTTGACATGCAAGTTTATAGGTTTGCATGCATGCATGATATTTAATATGTTGTTATATGCATTGCAGTCACATGCATGACCGTTATTTTATTATTGTGGTTACATGCATGATATATTGTTCTCTCATATTGTATTCATCCAAATTCGTTGATTAATGCAATACAAATAGGAAGGGGTTTTGAGTGGTATTTTCCCCCAAATAAATATATTTGTTTGTGTGTTGAATCTGAATGCATGTTAATGATTTGTGTTCTCCATCATGAATTTTCTTCTGCATATGAGTATAATAGATTTGAGTCTTATGTTTTAGTAAATTACATGAGTTTTTTTGAATCTACACATTAATTTCTATAAGATATCAAAGCTACATTCACAATAGAGAAGATATTTTAAAGTTGTCATTGTATGAGGTTCGAATTTGAAGATCATTGTTATAGGTTTTATTCAGGACTGAGAAGATGACTTTAAATGGACTCAAGCTCGAGTATGTTTTGGAAGGAAACACAAAATTTGTGGCATGGAAGATCCACATGGAGGAAATATTGGATGACAATGGGTTGTTAGAATACATGAAGACAGATGTAGCAAAACCCCAAGCATTTGATGCCCTTAATCTTGCTGAGTTAAAGAAGGATGTGGCCAAAGCAAGGAGAATCATATTGGAGGGAGTAAAGGATCATATTATCTTGAATCTCCAAAAGAAAGAGACTCCGTTCATGATGTGGAAAACATTGACAAAGTTGTTTGAGAACAATAGTGAACATAGGAATTTGGCACTCAAGGACAAGCTTCAAATTATCAAGATGAAAAATAATGACACAATTTCATAGTACCTAAGCAAGTTTAAATAGTTTCATGATGAACTTGGCAGGGTTAGTGTTAATTTCCTTGAAGAAGATTTGGTAGATCTAGCCCTTTTGAGCCTTCCCAAGAGCTGGCATAGCTATCAAGATTTTGTAAATGGTAGAGAGAAACTATCAAGTTTGGAGTGATTATGGTCTGACCCGGTGAAGGAAGAAATAATGCAACATACCAGAGATGGGACCTCATACAAAGAAGAGAAAGATGAGTTTTCATTAGTCAACAAAGGAAGGAAGGCCAAAGGGAAGAAGTCCCAAGGTGAGGCTAATTCCAGCCAACAGGACAAGAAGAAATACTTGTAAAGAATGAGTTTCTTTCATCGTAATGAATACATGCACTATTCCATGGACACTGCAAGAGGGAGACTGTAGTAGCAAAAACAGGTGAGGCTTTGGCTTCATAGTTCAAGATTGACTTTACTCTCATTGCATGCATGGCAAGAAAAATGATGTGAAGTATGTGTTATTTGGATAGTGGTTCCTTATTCCACATGACAGGGAACAAATAATTTTTCAGTGACGTGGAGGAGAAATATCTCGAGATGCAAATTGAGATGGGAGATGATGGAAGGTACATCACGACCAATATTGGCACAGTCAGCTTTTAGAGAAAAAGCAAGGGAGAAAGCAAGTAAGGAACCAGAAAGGTAGCGTAAGAGAAGTAAGGCCATAAAATAACTTTGGATTATAGGAAATAGGTTGCAAAAAGCAAGGGAGCAAGCAAGGAACAAGAAAGGTAGTGTAAGAGAAGTAAGGCCAGAAAATAACTTTGGATTACAGGTAATAGTTTGCAAGTGTGATTTACTTGTTGATAGTTGCATGCATGGTACATGCGTGTGGTTATTTGGTTATTTTTTTTTTATTAGCATGAGATTTTCCTGGATTGATAGTGGTTTCAACCTTTCCTTACCATTCCCTGTATAGCCATGACGTAGTGGGTTTCCTGTTTTGGTTAAGCTTTGGATGGTCAGTCGATTTCAAGTATTAGTGAGGTGGAAAAGTGGTTACCACCTCGCGACATGGCACCACCAGGTGATTAGGACCCCCCCCCCCCCCTTAAACTAGGTACCATCGCACCCCCTCCGAAAGTGGTATTTCCTTCCTACCTCACGCGCCTTCCCACCAACGGTTGCATCTGCATCCTATCACGGTCACCACTCCCGTCTCGCCACCTCACCCCATGTCCCATCACTCTCGCCAATAGTCCCGCTCCACTCCTTCCTCAATCCCCAGCTTCCACTTCTAAGACCGTTTCAGCCTCCATTAATATCCTAACGTTTACCCTTTCGATTACAGGAGTATAATGCCTAATGACACTATTAATTCAATGGTTAAGGCTAGTTTCACTGCTGATAAATATAGAATTTCACACGCTGATCACACTTTATTTTCATAAATTGTTCAATAGAATTCCTTCCTCTTTGTATTGTAATTATTTCCGCAACATTCCTATTGCCTATCATTCATCAATCACTAGTGGTCTGCCACTCTGAATTTCCAAAATTATTGGACGCACAACGATTTTACTATTGCAGTCTTTGATTCTCATCCTGCAAACCACCATGGCAGCTAAAACTACCCCTGTGATCAATCTAATCCTTAATCCCATATTGATCTAGACCGTACAACACTAGAATACCGAGATTATAAAATCATTGAAACAGAATGCAAATTCTACTTGTTCAAATTGCGCTGCTGGTTCTAAGACAATTTCCTTGATCAATTCGACGAAATACATCTCTAGCAATCCAGATTCCCTCTATTTTTTATTCCCCAATCCTATCATTTTCTTGAATTTTCCTTGAGATGCCAAGCCTCTTACCTTGCAAGAAATAGGGAAATTATCTCCCCAAATGGTGAAATTCTTTTCACCATCACAGTTGACAACTTGAATCAAATGTTGTAGGTTCCCCACTGTGATTCCCTTTCCCATATCTCCATTGAAGATCTCAGAGAAATCTACTAGAAGTTAACTTTTCCCCAGAGAGCAACCATCTTTGAAATCTTCCTCCCTGAAGACTCCCAACTCCCTAAAAAAATCCCCCATATCCCTCTTCTATGTTCACTCAAAGGACAAGACATATTATTTCTGTTTTTTGTCTTCCATTCTTGGTTACTACATATATGAGTGGGTAGATGAGCCTATTCTAGGCTTTCTATCCACCCTTTCTTCAGAAGAAGGACCATCAGTCACTTTTGACTAGGGTCCGTTCTCATCAAATATAATTCATGAAAAATTCCTTCAATTTTTAACTGAAGGAATGTTCAGATATTCATCCATTTTGATGTACATGCTTCTATTTTTCCAAGCATATAGGTTTCCTTTCTCAGTGTAGAAATTAGATAAACAAGGAGAGCCATAATCAGTTGTTTTCTGGACTTCCTTAGTCAGAAAAAAATCACAGGAGTACAAATTTTCAGAGATTATAGATCAATTTATATATCTAGCCACTTGTGTGTTAAGTGGCTAGTAGGTTCCAAGGATTAGCGAAGAAATTCAGAAGGTTCTATAGCTTAGTGAACATGTTAAAATATGGCATTGGTATCTTTACCAATCATTCACAAAGATTATAGTATATGGTTCAGAGTTGCCACCATATAAATTGCCCAAATATGTTCCCATGAGGATACTTTCCTTGGAATATATCGAACTAACAATGCATTCTGATAATATTCATTTTGTGGCAGACAAAAAGAAATCCCAGTTCAGGATAAAGACACAAATTTGACCTTTTATGCAATAGAAGAGCAGCAGGAGAGGAAGCAGACCTCCTACTGAAACAAATGAACTTTCCTCTCAAATTCAATTGGTCTTATGACCCCTTTGGGGAAGTTTCCAAGTTGAGAGTAGAACAAAAAACTACACCATATGTGCACACACAGAGGCCTGAAATTGAAAGTATATGAACCAACACACTTGGGTGGAAAATATGTTGTAGGAGGCCGAGGAGCAGGTACCTTCAGGGACAGGTTCAGAGACACCAATACCCAAAGAGAAAATAGATAAGAGAGCAAGAGATGATGATTCTTCAATCATCGAAGTCCCAGCTAAGGAATTTAAAATATACATTAAGAAGCTCAAATCAGGTTCTGGTTCTAAAATAGAATTTCCATCACTAGATGATACACAAGGTACTATTGTGCTCTCAAGCTTGAATAATTTCAAGATGGATAGTGGAACTACATAATCTCCATCATCTTCCTTAGTTACAAAGGATATTCCAACTATTTTCCCTCAAACACCTGAAACTTCTACAAAGCATTGACAGTTGGACATTTTTCAAAGATACAAGGAAATTAAGCAAAGGAATGAGACCATTCATGACAACATATCAGCTCAGTTCAAAAAATAGTCCTCTTCCATTCAACATAGACTCATTTCAGCATATGATATAGATAAGGGAAGAATGGATATGACATTCTTGCAGTCCCAGGTCCCTCAACCAAAGTTAGCAGTAGACTTCAAAGATACCACTTTTGAATTTGAGTCAAACAATGTCCATCCCTTGGATCAAATAGATATTCACAGACGGGTAGGAGAGATGGTGTATTCAACTTTCACTCAGACTACCATCACTGCCTAAAAAATATAACATACTCTAAACAATGTGCAATATAAACTCAAATTGGAGAAAGTATCCTCATTGGCCAAAGATACTAGAATCAAATACTTGGAGGAAATGGTAGTCAAAGCGGGCCTTGATCCAGAAAATGAAAAAGCTACAAAAGAAATAATTAGAAAGAACAATGATGATTTTGCAGCATTAGGAAAACAATTGATGTTGCCAACAATAGAAGACCCTAGGCTAAATAACTTGGAGAGAAAAAGTTGCAAAAGGAAGAGATGCTAAAGTTACTGGTGGAGAAAAATGCTTAGGTTAAAAAAATGGAAGATGAAATGGACAAGCTTATAAAGGAAAAGGAACATAATGCACAACTTGTAGTTGTTCCTCTTGATGCAGTTCCAATTGCATCTCTGCTACAAACATGTGTCCCTACAACAACTACTACAACTGGAACATCATCCTCAACAGTGCTTCCCACTTCAATTGTGGATGACTCAGTTAAATTGGCTCAATCTATGGAAAATATGACTATACAGGGAGAAGAGTTGAAGAAACTGAAGCAACAGATAAATTTTTTGCAGGAGCAGAGTAAAAGGTATGAAAATGCCTACTTGACAGAAATATAAAAAACTCAGACCTTGTCCCAAAGAGTGCAGAAAATGGAAGAAGATTGTGCCAAGGGAAAAACATTGGCACAGGTGAAAGAAAATACCTGGAAAATAATTAATGAAGACATGGGAGAAATTTGACCTTCCATCCAAATCAATTTTGAACAAAAGGAACTTTTTGAAAGTTCGACTGAAGCCATTGAGTAGGTTAGAAAGAAACTAGGAGATAAACCAATGAAGCCACTGAGCTGATTAAATTTTTGAATTCCAAGAACAATAAGGAGTTAGAATAATTAGAGATTGAAGATAGAATTGAAACCATTTTGGAAGTCAGAAAGGTGCTAACTAAAAGGAACCTGATGCGACATCTTGAAGAGAAAGGGAAAAACATGAACATAGGCATACAAAGATTCTTTTCCAAGCTGAAGCCTCTCTATAAGAAGGGGCTTCCAAACCTGTTAGTTATTAATGACAAACTCAGTACATGGCCAGATTACAGTGCATAGATTATGAATAAGGCGAGAGACAGCTTGAAAGTTATAATTGGAAGACTTAGCATGACAGGAAGTGCATTTCTAGAAGCACTATCATTTGATCTTGACATCTAGTATGCAATTCCAAATTTGTTCATCACCCAACCGACATTTTCCAGTAATATCGAAGTTGATGAAGTGTACAAAAAATTAATGAAGATGAATATCCCAAGAGAACAACGTTGGGATAAACTCTACGAATTGTTAGAGTAAATGGTAAATTTAGCAACACAGCTCAGTGTTATCGCACATCCATTTTTTTAGCACCAGATAACCAACTGTTTCTTTATTTCAGTGCCACCACTTTAGACAGTTCAATTTTCTTCATTTTATTGTAATAAGTTAGCTTAATACAATCCTATGATTTTGTAGATACATCCTTGTCATCCTGACAGGATATTTTTTGTAATTTAGTTATATATACTTCAATTGTTGAAGTAGTACAGGTTGGTTTTTGTACGACGAAACACTATTGTATACCTTTTGCTAAAGCATCAGATGATTTTCCAAAGTAATACATAGGCTCTTTCATAGGATTTGTGTGTCAAATTGGTGATAAAATACATCTGTCTGTTATATTTGTTTATTTTACAGCACATGATTGTTTTCTAAAAATCTGAATTATTCAATAGATAAATAAAGGGTTGAATTTCCTTAAATCTACACTTTGCACCCGACTACGAATAATTTCTATGTTTTCTTCTGATCTTTGAATATAGAATTCAGGTAACAATGCTCTATATTTTAAAGTGAATCTTACTCTGCTCTTCTTCTCCATTTTCACAGACTTTAAAGAGTCCAGTCAGTTTGGCTACCTTTCCTTGTGAGATCTATCTATAGATACTCTAGTTAATCACTATTTTATATATCGGACTCCGTAGCCCAATGGAAATCTAAGTTATCAACCAACCATTCAAATACAAATCAAACCCCAAAATTCATAATTAGCCAATATACATGTATAATGATCAAGAAGTCTTGTCCATTGATGATAGAGTGTGGACCAATGCTTGGATGACTGTCTGAAAGATCATATCCATCATACTTTGTAATCTTGTATGAATCATGAAATCACATCCCGGATGGATGGAACTAGAGGCGAGGTCTTCTACCTCATCACTCTATAGTACAAGTCTAGCCATGTGAATAAATGAGTTGGATTTGAACATGGTAGACAACATTCTATTACTGACCAATGTTGTAAGCTGCCAACAGATGCAAAAGAAACCACTGATAATGATAATGGCTCTCAAGGTACTATAGTACAATCTATGTGGTGTGAATGAATGAGTTGAAGTCGAACACCACATAGAAATTTTTGGTTGGGCTAATGATGAGGAACTACCACTGGGAGTGAGGAAACTTGCCATTGAAGTATGCAACTCCAAGATACCAAAAGTAGTTTCTAAGACAACTTTCTGGATAATGAGCTAATGTCAACAAGAACTGACCCATTGCAGGAGGGTCTTGATGTATCTATCATCAACGACATGAAACGAGTATCAATATTTGAGACATAATGTAATGATGTAGAGTTGGTTCATGAGAGGAATACATGAAGTAAGGCTCAATGGTATTGTAGAATATATCAATTAAATGACTTCTCTTGAACATGTCAGTGACAATTTATGTAGTTGGAAGCATTTTACTCAAAATTGATTACAAAGGATTTTGATATGGTGTGATTAACCAAATAGGCATGTAGATTTCCCAACCCAGTAGTCACAAAGTTGAAGTGAAAGAGTGTCATGTTTAAGAGTGACTTGCTGCCATTAGTAAGTAAAATACCCTATTTCCCCAATTTCCCAACCATTTATGTCCAGTGCCTCTTTATTTTTGACAAGCTTGAAGAGGATAACACATGATTGATCTATAAGTTCATTCTTTAGATGAATCCTTTTGAGTATTTTTAACGAACCTTGAGAAGAAGTGGTTTGGTCATGTCATGTTTTGATGAGTCCAACATTGTTTGGTGATTTTACGAGTCTAACAAAGGTTTAACTTGGCTTCTTTTTCAATTTTAGAGAGCTTGAAAAAGAGGCGAAAAATGAAAATGCCAAAGGTTCCTTTTCATAAATTTGTGTCTTGGGCCCTATTAGCCCTGAGGTGCAGTGCTACTATTTTATAGGAAAGGTCCCCTGTTTTAGCTCTGATGGTCTATGTATCCTCTTGCTCTGCTTTTGCCATAAGCCGAACTTAAAAAATTATACACCTGCGCTCATAAATATCAACGGGTCCGCTCTTTGTTCATCTCCTTTCCACTGCGCTCTCCATTCTCTGATCTCTGATCAGATCGATCTCCACCACCTGACCAACATCCCAACCAATGATCCACACCATCCAACGGCCCCTATACCCCACTTCCCACCAGTCACCCAGGGAGGAATTTTTTTGGCTTTGTCAGTGTTTTAGACAGTCAGAGAGTGAACTAAAATAACAGAATGCATGGCTGAAAAGGGAAAAAACAACAACATGATGCAACCGAACCAACATAAATGATCATGGAACATCTCTAGCATGAGTGAACCACCTGACAGTGTGGCAAAATTACCAAAATTTGATTACCGTGTTTGTTAGAAACAGAGCTCTTTGAGCTCATGTTTGTCTAGTTATGACATCAAGTAGTTAGAAGACAGAGGGGATATATTAAGACATCTCGAGCCTCAGAGAGTTCAAGGGTATTGTAAAAAGCCTATAAATGGCTGAAAGTTCGAAGGAAGAGAGGTTCAACTTTTGGAGATAGTGGATACTATGTTCCTCCCAGCGTCTCATCTTCATTCCAGTAATACAAGATTATTTTGATGTTACATGTTTAATTCCCATCTTCTCCTCTATTCTAAGCTTGCACTTGAATATAATAGTGTTCATCTGAAGAGACACCCACTGACTATCAGATAGGGGATAAATAAAGTTAGCACTCAGGAGTTTTTGTAATTCTTCCTTCACTACCTCCTTCAATGTAGGGTTCATGCGGTGGTGCAGTTGTCTAACTAGTTTACAACCATCTGATGAAAAGAAAATCTTGGGGTATGCCAAAATCTCTTTTCATGTAAAAATTCTGAATCTTGACCTGTGGGTTATGGCCCACAATCTAAACAAAACAAAAATAAAATCCATCAATATGCTGGTACTTATATTTATACAAAGAAAATATATAATAACATCGATTCATGTAAATCGATCTGTCTTCATCCGTCGAATCAGCAACACTTCATTTCCAGGTCCGAGCAATGTTCTGCAATTACAGTTCTCATCATCAACCATACGACGGGAATCGGTTTCACCATTCTGCTGAGCGTCAATACTATTACCCCTCTTCAACCTGCAGATTGATTCCTAAATCTGTTTCATTCAACAAATTCTTCCACGCAATTGTAATATTTCTCCTTCAACATTCTTGAGATTTCGATGCCAAGCCAGAATTTGGCTCTTTAACCAGATTTATAATGTTGTAACTGTGAACCGATCTTACTATTCTATCAACATTCCTCAATTAAGTATTACACATTTAAATTGGATTCACACTTCTCACAGTAGCACGTAGGATCAATTTAAGAACTGACAGACGCGTATACATAATAAAAGAAACTCATAACCACAAACCACACTACTTTATATTATTTCTGAATTCAGATTACAATACGTTTCTATGAGCCAGGTTACCTTGGCACACTCGATATACCTGCGTCTGGCTCTCTCCATACAAATGTACGAAGACTAGTTTATAACAATGGAGGAAAGTAGATTGGATCGTTCCAGATCCGATCTCCCCTCGTAAGATCTCTAAATTTACTCAACCGAATCACAACAATCTCTATTAATAATATGAATTAAACGAAAATATGGTTTTTGTGGCCATGTCAACTTCGCTCCTCTTCGGATTCTTCTTTGATTACGGAGGGGTTCGATGCTCCTGCATCAGACTCCCGAGGTACAAAAAAAAATGTATGACTTCCTGGTCATATACTTCTCTTGGTCCTTAGCAATTCTACCCACCGCATATCTTCAGTGGAACTACTTTCATGATCTTCTGTGAGCTGCAAACAACCTCTACAGTAACAGTCTCCTCTCTGTTACACGATACCTCACCAAGCCCTCCGCACTCGGTCTTTTGGCATCCTTCTGGTTCTCTCCTCTGGAACCAATTGAGCACACCTTGCTCTAGGTTGCTACAAATCTTCTCACCTTCTGCTGCCGCCATCTGCACGACAGTAAAACCATGAACTCTCCAACTTTAACACAACTATACCTCTTTCCCCTTCCGGTTGCATTCTTCTTCATTCTCGCATGAAATCCTTTCCCTGCTCTGATACCACTTAATGAAAAGAAAATCTTGGGGTATGCCAAAATCTCTTTTCATGTAAAAATTCTGAATCTTGACCTGTGGGTTATGGCCCACAATCTAAACAAAACAACAATAAAATCCATCAATACGCTGGTACTTATATTTATACAAAGAAAATATATAATAACATCAATTCATGTAAATCGATCTGTCTTCATCCGTCGAATCAGCAACACTTCATTTCCAGGTCCGAGCAATGTTCTGCAATTACAATTCTCATCATCAACCGTACGACGGGAATCGGTTTCACCATTCTGCTGAGCGTCAATACTATTACCCCTCTTCAACCTGCAGATTGATTCCTAAAGCCATTTCATTCAACAGATTCTTCCACGCAATTGTAATATTGCTCCTTCAACATTCTTGAGATTTCGATGCCAAGCCAGAATTTGGCTCTTTAACCAGATTTATAATGTTGTAACTGTGAACCGATCTTACTATTCTATCAACATTCCTCAATTAAGTATTACACATTTAAATTGGATTCACACTTCTCACAGTAGCACGCAGGATCAATTTAAGAATTGACAGACGCGTATACATAATAAAAGAAACTCATAACCACAAACCACACTACTTTATATTATTTTTGAATTCAGATTACAATATGTTTCTATGAGCCAGGTTACCTTGGCGCACTCGATATACTTGCGTCTGGCTCTCTCCATACAAATGTACGAAGACTAGTTTATAACAATGGAGGAAAGTAGATTGGATCGTTCCAGATCCGATCTCCCCTCGTAAGATCTCTAAATTTACTCAACCGAATCACAACAATCTCTATTAATAATATGAATTAAACGAAAATATGGTTTTTGTGGCCACGTCAACTTCGCTCCTCTTCGGATTCTTCTTTGATTACAGAGGGGTTCGATGTTCCTGCATCACCATCTTTCAAATAAATACGATGAGTGCACAGGTTATTATGAATCCCTTTCATATCCATATAGTCCCACACAAATTCCTTTTTGTATTTTTGTAACATCTATAACAACAGTTGGTTTTTCTCAGCAGTCAAGTTGGGGTTAATATTTAGAAACTTTCTTGGTTCTATTTCAATTGGACTGCTATCAGTATTTAGAGTGGTTCTCATTTGTTCAAAATATATATCTTCTACATCCTCTTCCTCCTTTTAATTTTCAATGGAAGCAACAAAAAGCAAGTTACTAATAAAACCATTAATGATATCATCTTCTATCTCATCCTTGAAGTACTGGGCTTTCCCCAAAGTGAGGAGTGGTAGGGAAAGATCCCATTTGGGCTCAAACTCATCCCACCAAGGGTTATACAAATTCACTTTTGGTTTTGGGGGGTAAATATTAATATTCTTTGTATCCTGGCCATCCGAGATCACCATAGATCCATATCTACATCCTATAAATGCATCTGCAGTGGCCAACCAAGTTCTCCTTAAGATCAAAGGATGTCGCCCCAAGTTGGATTTGGGTTTTAAGGAAAGAAAGCCATCCAAATACCTCCAGGAGGTTATTTTCAAGAAATCTAAAAGGAAAAAACCTTTTCACCTAATTTATGTACTGGGGTTTGATATAAGGCTCATAATAGTGTTCATCTAGGTCATGTGCCTTGTACCACTTCTCCCCTACATTCAGAATCCTGGTTGCATCCACAATAATGGAAGGTGAAACTATAAATATCACCCCAGCAAGAGTCACCTTGTTTTCCTGAAGATGGGCTACAAAAAGCCTGGTGAGCTCAAGATGGTGTTGAACTCTCTCTACCTACTCATAGAAATTATAGCACCCTAGATGTCTAAAAAGAGTGACAACCAACTGAGAGGCCTGCGGTTCTATGAGGTTTGATGGCTCTTCCCTGATGATTCTACCTCCCTTGTGTGGTTTTATCTGATGTTGAGGTTTATCTATCGAACTGTCCCTGCCGGTGTTTTCCTCCTCATAGTCTCTGTCTTCTCTGTCCATGTTTGAAAAGTTTGTGGCTGTGCACTCCTAGAAAAGGGATGAAGGGAATTAGTAAGAGAGATTTAGGAGTGGGGGAATGGGAAATGACCCTGTGAGGTATTTTGGTGGGCTAGAAAATGAATGGGAGGGTATGAATCATGAAAATAGGGGAGAGGGGCTTAGGTCCTTTTTTGAAACATAACTTGTGGGATGAAGGAT
The DNA here is from genome assembly GCA_000404065.3 of Pinus taeda. NCBI lineage: Eukaryota > Viridiplantae > Streptophyta > Pinopsida > Pinales > Pinaceae > Pinus > Pinus taeda. The sequence goes on along the minus strand of APFE030950735.1, from coordinate 11,295 downwards.
TAAGGGGTATAGAATGTTATGGAGTGATATAGGGAAGGGGTTTAGGTTTTTAGTGGCAAGTGGTGGGAAAAATAGAGGGGATTAGGGTTTCTAGAATGTAATTGAGGGAGAAAATAGGGTTTCACATTTGTCATGGTAAATTCCTTCAAACACTTCAATTGCAACTTCAATGATGAGGTATAGTGAGGGCACTTACTTGTTTGAGAGATGAGAGGGTGCTTTTGGAAGTTTTTATAAAGTTGGAGGCTTTTATGGTCTTTGTTGCTTAATGTGCAACCCCTGCTACAGGTGTGCAATGCCCTCCTAAATGCATAGCATAGTGTAATTTTTCACTATTGAAACCTCCCTATGCACAGTGCCACCTCTGAAGCACAACACCACCCCCTAAATGTGCAACGCCACCTCCACTAACTAAAACGCATTGCGCCAACCTCCAGAAGTGCAACGCCACTCCTCTTTGGCCGAAAACTACTCAACCTCTCTTCTTTTCTTCACCTTTTGACTCCTTTGCCAAATGAGAATGATGAACTTGAAAATGAAATGTGGCACCTTATATAGGAGTAGATTTTGATTTTTCACTAGAAAAACCCACTTTCTAATGTTTCTTGACCTTTTTCAAATCTCTGTTTTTAATGCCTTTTCTTCTTTGTTCCTTTTTAGGTGAACAATGCTTAATTTGAATTGATTTTTGCAGTGTTTCTTTTTATTGTAGCAAGGAGAGATGCATAGGTGTAGTTGGGATCATTTATTACATAATGTGACTTAAAATGACATAAGAAATACAAATTAACTCAAAATACTCTGTTTTCACCTCAAAAACATGTTTTTCGAGGTGAAAATTATATTAGTTAAAAAGATAATTATATAGTGACTATGAATTACTAGCCATCGATATTTATTTATTTATTTGTCATCCTCATACCTTTTCTTCCATTTATTTACACCTTTAAATCATGCTCTTGACCTTCGATATGAAACCCTAAGACCTAATGAAAACATGATTGCATTTTGACCATGAAACCATGACTGAAGACAACCTGAAGATGGGTTAGAAAGTATACTTTATGAAGGAGAAAGTAGATTTTCTGAAGAGAAGACAACCATCAGTGGATCAGTTTGACATGACCTAATGAAATGATGTAAAAATTTCAGTATGGGACCCCTAAAATGAAAATTCAAAGAGAAAATTTCATCCTTGATGGAAGTATGCAAATACTGACATTAACATTGGCCTTATTGGGGATGGTAGCTCATAGAGGTGTCAAGAACACCATAGACCAAGTGCCTATATGATTGGGCCAATACGATCAAACAAACAAAAGACTAAAATAAGAAAACCCCCCTTTTTTTACAATTTTAAAGAATAATGACTCAATACAAACTGAAAACTGGCTCACAGCCGACACTAAACTTGACCATAAACCAAATCAACCAAAATCGACACAAATAATTCAAGCTTTATAGCCTTCACTTCGGGTCCCAAGCTCAGATGAAAGTGTACTTGAAACCTTGCAAGGAAAAGTAAACCAATATATACAATGAAGGTGAAGTAACTTTAGGGACAACCTCAAACGTAGTAGTGTTTCAGGAACCTACCATTCATTGGTCCTCCTGAGCACTCTTGACCATCCATTTCCTTTAACAAAAATGCATGTTGTCCTTGATAGGATGAGATCTTATATGGTCCTTTCCATAGATTTTCAAACTTACCATGCTTTCCTTTTTCTTCATTTTGTGCATCCCATCGTAGCACTACATCTTCCAGCTGAAATTTTCTGCCTTGGTTTTGCGGTCATAAATTCTCTTTATCTTCCCTTGCAACCGGAAGGTGTTTTGGGAAACCTCTTCCCTTGTTTGCTGAAGGTGAATCATTTGATTAATTCTTCACTGAATATCATCCTCTTCACTGCCAACTTCCTGTAATAATATCATGACCATGACTGCGAGTCATGTAGGAAATACTGTATCAGTACCATAAACCAACTCAAAAGCTGACATACCTATTGATTGGTTGTTGCTCACTCTGTCAGCCCACAAGGCGTTAACAAGCTTCCAATGCCAATTCTTCTTGTTTTCTTGCAACATTTTCTTGATAATGTTCACCAAGGATTTATTTAATGACTCAACCAATCCATTTTCGTGTGGGTAGTATGTCGTGGAGTGACCCAATGTAATGTTGTACTTGTTGCAAAACTCGACCATCCTCTTTAACTTGAATGCTGCTACATTATTTGTTATAATCTTGTGAGGGCAACCAAAATGAGACAAGATATCAGATTATAAAAACTAGATAATTACCATGTCCATGGCTTGCCTTGTCTGAATGGCCTCAATCCACTTGGTGAAGTAACCGGTAGGTGTCAAAATCCATCTGCGTTGTGCTGATGATGCAGGATGGATTTCTCCTATGAAATTAAGTCCCCACTGCTGGAAAGGTGCATTTACTTCAACTGGCTTCAGGGGAAGAGGAAGCAACTTCCTTTTTCCTTGAAAAACTTGGCATTCCTGGCAGCTCATAACTGTCTTATATAAATCTGAAAGCAAAGTTGGCCAATAATATCATGCTCTCAACACTTTGTTTGCTGTTGTTTTCCAAAACAAATGACTGCCACAATTACCTCTATGAAAATAGTTCATTACCTGCTGAGCTTCATCCTCAACCAAACCATTAAGAAGAACTCCTCTCGAGTAGAATTTGCAGACTTTAGTTTTAGTGATCTACCTTTACTTCTTGACATTCCAGGAGGTGGTGAAAGATGTTGAAGAACATAAACTATATCAAAATACCAAGGCTATTTGAGAAAAAATTTTGATACTTGAATGAGTGAGCCACCATCTTCGTCATCTGACATTGTTGCAATGAGATTTATGTCTAGAGCATGCAAATTTGATTCAGCCATAAGTTTTGCCAAGCCTTGTCCTTTGATTAGTTTGGTAGGCTTAATCTCAAGATCATACAACAACATTGCTGCTATCCACTTACCTCTTCTTCCCTTTGGATCAGTTTTCATGAGAACATCCTTGATAGCTGCATTAGGAACATATGCTATGGTATGTGAATGTAGAATGTATAATTTTAAATCCTTCAATACTTTAATAAGAGACATAGCTTGTTTTTCAATGATATTGTAATGTAGGGCATCATCTATAATAGTCCTACTGAAAAAAACAATGGGTTGCTCCACCCGATCCCTCTTTTGCATAAACAATGTAGCCATAGTGTGCTCAGATGCAAATGAAAATATAATAAAATCATGAGTATAATCAGGACTGATTAAGACTGGGGCCGTGGTCAAAGCAAACTTTACCAAATTAAATGATTTCATGGCATCCTTTGTCCATTTCACAGTTCTGTCCTTTTTCAACATATTAGTTAATTCACGTAAATGCTCAGCCAAATTTGGTATAAATTGTTATACAACAAAATGACCTCCTCATCAACTTAGAGGTGAAAGACATGATGACTGAAGCAAAGACCACAATTCCAGGCCTTGATTCCACACTAACATTGGTTGAGCACTGAAAACTTGCTTTATAAAGCTTGTTATCAAGCCTAAGGGAGCATTAGTGACCCCATTGATTCATGTTATTAGTGAAGGGGCAGCGTTAGTGAAACTAAGGGAAGTTCAATGGGTCATGCTAACGAATTGACTCACAAATATCTAGATATTTATCCCTAAATTTGCTGAAGAAAAGCAAGGAAACATCCAAAATAAAGATATTTGGAGAATTTCTAATCTAAGAAAAGAAGGCAAATGGGAAAGCGCTAAAAAGCAGAGCAAGTTCATTGCCTTTTCCCTAGTGAACTCTAGGAGGAGCTTGGCAACCCTAACTCAATTGCTATATAAGCAAAGTGAGGGTTATTGTGAAAGAGGTCAAAGCATTTGAAAGGATAGCCCACTAAGATGTTGTGAATTGTCATACACTTGAAGAAGTGAGCTGAAGGAGAGAGAGAGAGAGAAGAAGAAGGGGCAAGGGAAGGCTGATACAATGGATGGTTGTAATCACTCTTCCATTATTAATACAGAACTGCAGTTGTATTCCCTACTCCATAGTGTAAGTAACATTTTTCATTGAGTTGTTCATTTCGATACATGTCTATATGAGTTGTTTAGTTGTATGAAAATAGATGTTCATTGTGCATTCTTATATTAGTTTTCAAGATTATATGCTGTGATTGTGTTTGCCTTTCCTTTGTGCAGGAATTGATTTGGAGCCGACTTTGAGGGAGTTCTTCTTGGCTGCATAGCGATCTCCAAACAAATCTAGAAGGAGACTTGAGGTAATCCTCTTTCCATACTTTGTTAACTTATATTTTATAGATGAACATGTGTATAACTTGGTAACTTATGCAAATAATCTTATAGTTTGTCGGAGGTCCTGGGAAGGCCTTTGAGGGTAGTTTTCATTCTCCATACACCGTGTATTTTACCCCTTCTTCTTCTTCTCTCTCTCTCTCTTTCAGCTCACTTCTTCAAGTGTATAACTGTTCACAACAACTTAGTGGGCTATCCTTTCAAATGCTCTAACCCTTTTCAAAATAACCCTCGCTTTGCTTATATACAATCAAGTTAGGGTTTCCAAGCTCCTCCTAGAGTTCACTAGGGAAAAAGCAATGAACTTTCTCCACTTTTCAGCTCTTTTGGTCTTTTTGCCAATGCAGCAAGATATTTGGTGGATTAGAAAAAGGATTGCTAAAGAATAGGGAGCTCTTAGAAGGAAGAAAGAACAGAGAAAACTTTGGGTAAATTGGGAACTAGATGTATAGTCCTCAGTGGAGTCGCCATTTCTGCAAAAAGCAATGAACTTGCTCTGCTTTTAGCTCTTTCCCATTTGCCTTCTTTTCTTAGATTAGCAATTCTCCAAATATCTTGGTTTTGGATGTTTCCTTGATTTTCTTGAGAAAATTTAGGGATACATATCTAGATATTTGTGAGTCAATTCGTTAGCTTGACCCATTGAACTTCCCTTAGTTTCACTAACGTTGCCCCTTCACTAATAACATGGGTTAGTGGGGTCAGTAACACTCCCTTAGGCTTGGTAAGAAGATTTATAAAGTAGGTTTTCAGTGTGCAACCAGTGTTAGTGTGGAATCAAGGCCTGCAATTGTGGTCTTTGCTTCAGTCATCATGTATTTCACCTCTGAGTTGATGAGGAGGTCATTTTGTTGTATAACATAAATTTGCTTAAGAAATTCATCTTACTATTGAAAGCCTGAATCTCCTTTTTGTTGTGTGGAAAGTCTTTTTGCTGGATTGCTTCCACCCATGAAGGATCAATGTGAATACCATCTTTAGAAATTATATGACCAAGGAGTTTACCCTTGTCCATGGTAAAAAGACTCTTTTTCAGGTTTAGAGAAATCTCGAACTTCCTACATTTCTGAAAGACAATCCTTAAGTGGTGCAAATGCTCATCATCAAAACCAGAAAATACCATCAAATCATCTAAATAGACTACCAAGAAAATATGCTTCTCATTAGCAAAAGCTATGTCGATCGCCCGCTGAAAAGTGGCTCCAGAATTCTTCAACCCGAATGGAATTTTGGCATTACTGAAAAGTTCCCTATGGTGTTGTGAAGGAAGTTTTGTCTTGGTCTCTTTCATGCACCAAGATCTGATTATAGCCTGAGTAGCCATCTAGTAGTGACATCCATGATGCTCGAACTACTCTTTGCAGAATATGGTCCCTCTTAGGAATGGGGTAATTATCCAGAAATCTATGCACAAACTTATTTCTCCAGTCTTCTTTTGTACCGGGAAGAAATTTGAAATCCAATCAGAAAATCTAATTGGAACAATGATGCCAGCTTTAAACAATCTATTTACCTCTTTCTCGATGGATGGAAGCAGCTTTGGATTGATTCTTAACAACTTTTGTCTAAAAGGTTTTTGATTCGGCTTGATAGGAATACTATGTTGAATGATGTTCTTGTCATACACATTTAAATCAGAATAATCCCATGCAAAAGCATCATAAAATTCAGAAAGCAACTTAACATACTTAGCCTTTTCTTCGGGAGAATGTTTTTGATAACTTTACAAGCTTGGGTTGGTCAGCTGTTCCAAGATTTACATTTTCAACTCCTTTGTCCATAGGAACTAAGGTCAGTTTTCTTGCCACATCGTCCTGATCAAAGAGCTCCTCTAAAGGTATGAGACCTCTAGGAATAATATTATCCTTTAGTTGTAAAACCTCCATTTGATTTACCTCAATATCTTGTTCATTGGAATCACAAACATCATCAATGAAAGCATTCTTAAACTTTCCTTCGTTCTGCAAAAAGGCATTAATTTCATTGTCATCCCAAAAAACTTGCCAATACCTCAAATTATCAGGAACAACAAGCCTATGTTTGACATGAATTTCGAATTTATTGCTAGAATTCATTGGAATTTTCAAATTGTTGGCTACAGTGGCTAGTGAATCTGCAATGATGTTTTAAGTTCGGGGTACCACTGTCAAGGTATATTCTAGAAACATCTTCAAAATATCCAGAACTACATTTCTGTAGGCTCTCATCTGTGGATGTTTTGCTTGATATTCTCCTTTTACTTGTTTAATCACTAGCTTTGAATTACCATAAACATAAATCCTTTTCACATCTAGTTTCTTCAAAATTTTAAGACTTGTAATCAAAGCCTCATACTCCACTTCATTATTAGAGCAATCAAAGGCTAACTTGTAGGAACATACTCTAATATTACTTGGGACCTTGGTAGGCTAGAAAGCAGGGCTTGGAATCCAAATTCCAATACAAACACCATCTTTACCCACACACCATCGAAGTCCATGCTTCAAAGGTTGGCTTCATCTTCTAGATGCTAGAACTTTGTTTATTTTTCAACCTTACCTTCACTGATTACTTCATTTTTCTGCTCTTCACTGCTCTTTTGCTGCTATGTAAGCTACTCATAAGAATTTTTTTTTTCTTTTTTCTTGATTAAGAACTACTTGAAATTCTCGGAAATTTCTGGTACATCATCTACTTCTACAAGCTAAATATCTACATCATTCAATCCACTACCAGAGTACAAAACAAAGGACTCTAAATCAATATGTACAACATTTATCGAATGATTCACAGGCTTCTCTTTACTAGTGATCATATACTTCATTTTCTTTTCCCAGTACAACTTCCCCAATTGACTAAAAGCAAGGATGGTAGCATAAGAGAAGTCAAGTTGTAAAGTTCCCTTGAGTTTAGCTCCCCACAATCTAGATAAGAGCATACCAAATCACGGTGGTATATCAACAACTACCACATCCATCAAGAAAATTTTGGCTGGGATTTGATCTAAAGAAACCACCAAATCTTTGGTGAGACCAATGCAACGAACTCTACCAGTGTAAAATGAGTACAAATAATGATATTTCTGGGTGATATCCAGTCCCAAATTTTCCATAATAGCTTTTGGCATCAAATTATGGGAAGCCCCAGAATCTAACATAACATTATGGAGAATAGACTCATGTAGTCTAAGACTCAGATAAAAGGGAGGGACTTCGCTATCTTTAAGCTGACCTTCTATGGCTAGACCAAAAATGAGTTCAGGATGATCATCCTCAACATTCACCATGTTTGACAAAGGATCTATTTGCAATATTCTAGATAAATGGTGTTTATAATTGCTATTCTTAACAAGCTCAGTCAAAGAAATGGACACTTTTAATTTAGCAATTCAACTTTATAGATTAAAGGAAGAAACTTTTTCTACCTCTTTGACACCATTGTCCTTCTTATCTGTTTGCTCTTTCATTGCACTATCTTTCACTGATTGTTCTTCTCATTTTCAACAACACTTGTTGATGGTACCTTATTGAGATTTGAATCACCAAGCTCTTTGCCTTTCTTCTGAATGTTTGAGGAATCACTCTTTGATTGCACATCCTTTCTTTTCTAAATGGGATTGACCAGTACATCTTTGCTCCTTAAAGAGTACTACCTCTACAGTGTAGTCAAAGCATTCATATAACCATTATGATATTCATCAGATTTAGCCTCCAAAACCACATCATTTGCTAAGATGTAATCCTCATCCCTTTGAATGTCTAGAAATTCTGCATATTCTTCATCTTCGGTCAGAAATATGGGCATACCATCAGCAGTGAAAAATTGATTTGTTTCAATTACCAGATCATCCTCATCTTCTTCTTCCATTCCTTGAACATAATTCCGCTGTAAGGCAATTTTGATCTGCTATTGTTGTGATGGTTTCTCTGGTACTTTTTGTTCTCTTTTCTTGATTTAGAATTGGGGCTACTGTTATCCTCTAAAATTGGATTCCAAATTTGAGGTTTAGGTCTATCTGTGATGGATAACCGGTCAACCATCCTCTCCACTATTCAAATTAGTGTATCCATTTTAATATCTGAAGTAGATTCTTCTTCTTTCATGGTCACTCTTTTCTCATATCTCATTCTTTCTCTCTTAGCGAACAAGTTTTCTTCTATGCTCACAACATTCTTTTGCATGTCTTCTAGTGTTGTAGGATCACGTTCCTGCAACTGATATACCATATTAGTATCGAAACCATCTGGAAACTTGAGAAAAACCAATCCCTCCAGCGATTTAATGTTTGCAGGAATAGCATTGTATATTGCATTAAACCTCACACAATAGTATGGCACACTCTCGCCAACATTTATTTTGATGTCCTCATACTCGAACAAAATCTGAAGTGTATTCTTCTTCACCTGCCATTGATCCAGGAACTTCCTATGGAGGATTGGTAAAGTGATGATAGAAGCTGCTAGTAAGGCTTTGAACCATTTATGAACTTCACCTCCAAATCTTTGTACAAACAATCTCATCGTCACATCTTCAATTTCTACTTCATGGAGGTCAAAGAAATCATTCATTTTATCTACATGTTGTTGAGTTATAATGGTTTGAGTGGCATCAAAGAAAGGTATTTTGGTTTGATAATTAGTTAGCATGGCACCAAGATTCTGAGGTGAAACAAGGGGTGCATACCGGGCAGCCATAACTCGAGGTAGGGGAGGTGGATTTAAAGCAAGGATTGGGGTACTTAGTATATTCAAAGGGGAGTTAACAATAGCTAGAGTAGTATGAACTATCTGTAAATATGAAAGCAGTGGGTAAGGAATTGTTTGAGTTGCAGTAGAAGTAAAGGAACTATTTCGAAAATTAAAAGATGGCCTATTTTTCACCCAATTGTCTACGTTTGAAGAAAGGTTCTACAATTGATCGAGAGCATGAATAAGATGTGACCCTGATTTACTTTGTGTAAAAAAGTATTCAATGGTGTATTCAAAAGATATAGAGGAATCAACAACTATTTGATCAATACAACTCAAAGATTTACTGCAAAATAGACTTTTCTCAAAATGAACATCAAACTCAACATCTTGAAGAGTGTCTAACCTTTCCACGTGTGAATGAACACAAGGAATGAAAACATCACTTGATTGTTCTTCTGCTACACTAAATTTCTCTGCAACTTTCTTAGATTTCTGCCCAATTTTGTGAGGATCACTGACAATGGTTGGAGGATTCAGATCTGGATTAGATCTGGTGTACTTTCCCCAAGCCAGTATGCTCAATTTTGAAATTTTATATATTGCTTTACAACTTTCCAACTCAACCAAGTAAATTCTAAAAATCATCATCCACAAGCTTAAGAATTCAAATCAAAGATACTAACGGGGTGATTAATCTTTCGTGTCCCTAGTATGGTCACCACTATGTTATCACTTGGATTGAACCTTAGGCTGAAGGAAGGCAATGCCAGGGTAACCACAAACCATGCTTAGGCAAGTAGCTAGCCCTACTAGGCTGGGAGAGGGCTCTCTCCATAAGGATCTCAGCCAAAATGATTGGATCAGGAAAAGGGTATTAGTCTAGGTATAGTAGCACAAGGTTTGATTTGATTTTTGAAGGGTTTTTTTTGGATAAGGAGGAGTTGGACAGTTAGGGCTAGGGAATTAGGTCAAAATTGCAGGGTGTTCAATGGGGAAAGGTAGGCATAAGGCTTAACACTCTAGGGCTTGATGAGTGAGATGTTTTAAGATTGGTGAGAAACTAGGAAGAGCATGTGATTACCATGGATCCTTCCTAAATTGTAGAAAACATATAATGGTGAATATTTCCCCAAAGCAGAGTAGTGATGTTATGAATTCTGCCTATCAACTTGAAAAAATTCACTTAGAAGCAATGAAATGATTAATGAAGTACAAAAAACATAATAACATATGATTACAAGAGAAGAAACTGAAATAAACTCCATACCACATGGATCCCAAAGAAATAGCTGCAATTTTTATTAATCTCCTGCTCAATTGCTACAAATGATGTACAATCAAGGCATAAGCATCGAGCCGAATCCAACCCTTTAAAATGAGAAACAAGAAGAAGATATAGGCTTTGTTTCAACCTCTTCCCATCCTCAAGGGTCGAATCCATAAGATGAGGAGCTGATCTAACCAACTCTGAACAAGAAACTAGAATATAGGCATCTTAACAACTTGCCTCTAAAAGTGAAAAAACTGATTCATTTAAGCTCAAATTGACTTTTAATATAATGAATCTACCCTCTACTACTAATTATCCATCATATTTACAATCAAAGTCATCATTTAAATCAGTAAAAAATCCTCCATGAGAGAAAATCCATGAACACAGTCAAAACATAGAAAAATAGCCATCCTGTGCAAAATTTTCCCTATGTGCAGCACCACTTGTCCAACGTGCAACGCCACTTTCAGGTCCTTTTTCGAGGACAACCTGTCATCCAAATTGAGCTCATGATAGCGCATTGGAAAGGTCTTCAAGTCATATTTCCAAAACACTTAAAATTTCTTCATTTGAAGCTCATTTGACCCCTCAAACGTGGATTCTCCCAAGACTACTTATCTGTGTCCAAAAATTGGCAGAAAGGTCATTTTTAGGGTGTTCTTTGACCTTTTGGTGGACCAGTTCTGCCCTAGAAACTTAGCAAATCCATAGGGTGCATATACTAATCACTCTGAATCCAAAAATTAAAGCCATTTTTCCATTGGGTGCCCCTAGGAAAAGCGCAACGCTAGTGGCGTTGCGGGTTGAGCCAGATTCTCTGTGTGCGCAATTTCCAAAATTTGCAAAAAGAAAAATCTCCTCCAAACCTTACCAAAATTGGTGAGAAGCACCACAATCAAGCATATTGATGAGCCAAGGAACTTAAACAAGCAACCTGAGCCTATCCTCTTATTTTTTTCCCTTTTGAGCCCGCCTTAGCCTAGCTTTCATCTTTTTGATCCTAATTTTGCAAATTTTTTTCAAGTCCTGTAATGGT